>JAQQAE010009521.1:0-14558 GCA_029823295.1 Pseudamia nigra
AAATTTGTTCTGTGGTCTGACTCCAGGCAGAGACGGAGGAGATGAAAAGAAGGAGATGGACAGATGCAAAGACGGGGCCTTTAAATACTGTGAACATCTGCACCCGGTGTGTAATGAAGTGCGCTCGCGCGTCTCCGGTCAGCTCCCAAATGTTTGCTGATCCCCACATCTCCGTGTTGTCCAGATTTTTGTGATGCGCCATCCGTGCGTAAAATCCTGGCACCGTCCTCGGCGCGCACGGCAACCACGGAGAGGAGACACCGCAAGCCGAAACCACAGCTGACCTTCGCAGATCTTCAAGTGGACATCTTTAAAACCGCATTTTCGGCGGACAGGGAGGAGGACTGATGAGAATGAGAGGAGACTAAACGCACCGGAGTGGAAATAAAAACTCAAACTGGAGAAAGAGCCGTGAAACTAAACTGCAGTTTTGCCAAAAGTGGAGCGTATGGATCGTGTTCACACCAAAATCAGCCAAATTTTACTTCCTTCGTTGAGATTTTTATCCTGAATCTTACAGGAGTATATTTTTTTTTTGCTTCCAGTCATCCCTGTGTAAATGTGTTTGCCACTGTTGGTGAGTGCATCGGAACAGTCCCAAACTCTTTTCATTACCACAGCAGTGAAACTTGCTTCCTTGAAGCATATTTAGGACCTGTTCCTTTCACTTTAGACACCAATGATCATCCATTTCGATGCGTTGCTCTTGTTTGGATCCGCGGTTCTACACTGATGTGATGGAGAAAAGTCACACCCAAATTTCAACCTTTCTGCTCACTTGAACTCTGATTTTCCATTCCTCACTTAGAAATACATATTAGTAACATTAGAAATTGAAATCCTCAACTTCAAATAGACAAAAATCACTGTCAGCTAGATATTTTTAATTAATTTCATGTTCCAGCCCAAATTCACCCACTCATTAGAGATTGATATCCAGTGATCCTGATTTATTGTTTAGGTATTTATTTCTTTGACGTACAGGTTCTGCTCAGTTCTTTAAATTCTTTACTTTCCCCAAACTACCATTATTAGATTCTCCTCAACTTCGAAGAGCCTCTATGACAAATAATGCACAATCGAAGATGAAATTATTTTTAAAAAGTTAGTTTTTGTGCTATGAAGTGATTGCAAATATAAGTTTTCTTTTTAATTTTATCATCCCTTTTGTGCCAAAACCTGTTCTTCCATAACTGGCTGAATAATTCACTGTAAAATATGAGAGCTCTGTTTCCGTTCCAGGCTGTATGACAGATGTCCTAGTAGAACTACTCCTCCATAATGCTCTATATGACAAATCACATATTTGCTCTATGAAAGGCAATGCCAACATTAGCATGTAAAGTGTTTTTCCTGCCTTGACACAATGTTAGATGTGTTTACTGTATGAGGACACAAGGAAAATGATTGCCTTTTAATATTTTTGCAGCCTAAAATGACGGCAGACATTTAGTTCCCCTGTTCTTCCTGCCCTTCTCTGTTCAACCATGGAGAATGTGTCAGCCTTCGTCAGTGCACCGTCTGCGTGTAATGACTCGCTCACGTCAGGAAACAGGTCCGATCTGAACTGCACTCCTCCGTCTGAGTTCTACGCTGACCTTTACATCATTTTGCCAGTCATCTACTCTGTCATTTGCGCTGTGGGACTCACCGGAAACACAGCTGTCATATATATGATCCTCAAAGCGCCCAAGATGAAAACTGTCACTAATATGTTCATCCTGAACTTGGCGATCGCTGATGATTTGTTCACCCTGGTGTTGCCTATAAACATAGCTGAACACTTGTTGCATTACTGGCCTTTTGGAGAAGTTTTGTGTAAAATCATCCTCAGCATTGACCACTACAACATTTTCTCCAGTATTTACTTCCTGACGGTGATGAGTATTGACCGGTATCTGGTGGTTTGGGCCACGGTGAGGTCCAAACGCATGCCTTATCGCACCTACAGAGCAGCCAAAATCATCTCGCTGTGCGTCTGGGTGCTGGTTATCCTCATCGTCATGCCTTTCACCGTGTTCGCCGGTGTGTACGAGAATCCAAACGATGGGAGGAAGAGCTGCTTGCTGAGCTTCCCCACTCCGGAGAGTTTGTGGTTCAAAGCGAGCCGGATCTACACGTTGATTTTAGGCTTTGCCATCCCCGTTTCCACTATCTGCATCTTATACACCATGATGTTGTACAAGTTGAGGAACATGAGGCTCAACAGCAACGCAAAAGCACTGGACAAAGCCAAGAAGAGGGTCACCATCATGGTTTTCATCGTGCTGGCCGTGTGCTTGTTCTGCTGGACGCCGTTCCACCTCAGCACCATTGTGGCGCTGACCACCGACCTGACGACGACGCCACTCCTCATTGGGATTTCCTACTTCATCACGAGTCTGAGCTACGCCAACTCCTGCCTCAACCCCTTCCTCTATGCCTTTCTCGATGACAACTTTAGGAAAGCCTTCCGGAAGATGCTAGAGTGTAGACCAGGTTGAATGTGACAGAGAAACTCACTGACGAAAAGAAAAATTTGGAACAATGGGAAAGACTGAGTGCTTTAAATCAAAATGACCAATGTAATACTGCAACAGCTGAGTCATCTGTCAGTTTTCTCGATTAATCAATTTGTTGTTTGCTCCGAGTATTAGAAAATATCAGTTTTTCCCATAGCTTATTTTTTGGTCGACAACTCAAAAATCAGACTAGACCAGAAAGAAAATACATTATACTCAATAAAACCATGATCAAAGTATGTGGTTCATTCAATAATCAACAACAACTTAATTGATGGAGTCATTGTTGCAGCTCTAATATAATGTTTTCTATATTAAATCTGCACTAGGTACCTTTGCACGTTGTTTGCACAAGTTAAAAATGATCAGAAATCAGGAAAAATAAGGCCTTTAAACCATTTACAGTACTTTTAATATACACCGAATAATTACTAAAACATTCCAGAACCATCAGAACGTTGCCAGGGAATGTTTCTGCAAGCCACAAATATGTATAATTTCTATTTCGACAAATCCAGGCACCAGGCTTTTTCTGTCTAAATATTCAGATAGTATGTAGGGTTTATTTTGGCAACAAATAGAGTTCATGTCCTAGCTCTAAGATTTTAGATTTAGGCAATGAAACAGCTTTGGTGAGGATTATGATTGTGTGCCTTGGCTTAAATTTCACATTTTTTCTTTGTAGCATTACATTTTTGATCCTATATTTGTGCACTTTTTCAGTATTGAGGCATAAACATTGTTACTTACAAACGAACAAAATTCATGTCTACACTTACTAAAAAAGTCATTACGTGTTCAGTAAGTAGCTTTACGAAGCGTAGACGGATGGTTTTACGGATTTTAAACCAGAAATGCCGCGTGATGACTGAGGAGTGACAGTCTGCGCTTCACATTCTTGCAACATTTGGCACAGGTTGGTACTGTGCCAAAATTGTAGACTGCACCTTTAACACAACTTCTGAAATCCAATATTAATCGCAACTTTTTCACCAGAATAAAGTGATACAACATGTCACTAAACTTAATGTGAAAAACACTGCAAAGTGTTTCATTGAGCAGACACTATTCTAAGTGAAGGAGTTTGTATATGTTTAGGTCTTTTATTGTGAAAGGAACAAGTGGTGGCTCTGTCATGGGCAGAAATTAAGATTTCTTGTTATGGATTAGACTGAGAGATGTTTACTGGCATAAATTTACAGTTCAAAACCCTGTGATGAATATATTTGCCTATGGAACTTTACAATTATACATATTTATGGTTTGCAGAAATGTGCAACAGCATTATTTTATTCTCATCTGGCAGAAAACATTAAAACTTATACATTGTACGTATACTGTAAACAATAGTCCTCATACTACATTTTAACACAATAAAATGTAGTATAATTTACTGCTGGGAGCAGTTTTTGTCGCTCCTCAGTTCCATCAGCCTCTTCCCGCAGAGAGAAGTGAATCTGAAACAGGTGCAGATGAACTTTTATCCCACTAATGCTGTTGTAACACTGTTCTGTGTTTTTATCGATTTTGCTCAGTCTGTGGCTCTGGGAGCTGATAGTAATGGGCAATATTTCGTGCAATAACAGGTGAGAATGGGTGACATACAACATATTAATGACATTAGACAACGCATATTTCTTACCTGACAGCAGAATTGCCCTCTTCAGTGAGACATTCGACTGTTTTCCAGGAAAAGGTTGGAGTTAATGCTCAGATTTGTCTTTCCTGTAACCTAGGTGGGAAAAAAATATCAGGCACCTGCATCAGTGAAGTGAATGCTGTCAGCCAAATCGTGAGAAATGTCAGGGCATGCAGCAAAAACAGCCCTAAAGACAAGTCAAATAGCTTTAAATTTGATCAAATTGCATTGTATTGAGGGCAACAAAAGTTCCGTTGGGTGAGATCATTGTCTTGGCTAGATTTCTTCTTGTGGAGATTGACAGGTATCAGCACTGCAAAGTTTTCAAATTAATGTTTGTCTGCTTGGAAATCAGGTAAAACATTTAGCTGGTTATCAGCTTGAGTGTCTTATTAATGTATAAAATCCTAGAAATACAAGTATTTTATTGTGAGAAACTCTATTGTATGCAGTAATTGATCTAAAAGGAAAAATTCTAAAATTAATTTGTTATGTCAAAGAATATTACTGCATAAATATATTAAAATAATAACAGAGAACAGTAAGCCCCAGAGAAAACGACAGCACGCACAATGTACAGCCAGTTAAAACATCCAATTAATGAAGTTAAATTCTAATTTTAAGAAGACTAGCCATGCAATATGTTTCACCCATATTACTTAAACAGTATAAAATAACTTGGAAACATTTAAGAATGTTTCACTCGAGTTATTATCACATAATCTTCTATTTTGCAGATTAAGTGACATTTCAAAGCCTATTATCAAACAAGAACAGGTTTTAAATATTCTGTCAGAAATACCCAATTTACTTTCATTTCTAACAGCTATGGGTGATGAGGAGAAAAAAAATCACTATGGGACAGGAGGGCTATGTAAAATCTTTCTTCGGTTCTTATCTTATTATGTGAGCTTTTGTCGCCCCCTAGTGTCCAAAGGGCGGCGTTCAGTGAAAATGCAGCTGAGCCATTTACAGACTTCACCATCTAAGGCTTCGCTCTGTTTCTTGCATAATATTTATACTTCAGCATCTGTGAGATTTGCATTCATTAAGAGTTATTTTCTTGTTTGCAAACATTTACACTTGTTACTTGCAGGGGAAAAGACAAGTAAAGGACTATAATTTAAATTACAGATCTAATTGTAAATGAAAAAAATAAGCTGAGATTAAATGCCCTGTTCTCCACACTATTGTCTAAATCTGCATCACGATGCTTTGGTTTCGTTTAATTCTACGTTTACCTTTGATTTTCTTCTAAGTCTCACCCTTTCCTTTGACATTTTTAGAATTCTACTTTAAATTTGTCCTCGTTTGACCTTTCATTTTCCCTTTAATTCGTTTGTCTCGCTTGTGTTTTAGAGTAGACATTTCATTATATCCCTAATCTAAAGGACACATCAGCGCTTCGTTAACCCTCCGCTTACAAATTCTAACACGTTTCCACTGTGACTCAGTTTAGCTGCTCGTGTTTCCGGTTTCACATGACATTTGCTTTACATGCTCACAATCTCTGTCGGCAACATGATAAGTGACTGTGACTCTTATTAATCTGACATATGTCTTGCTGTAAATGCTTGCATTATTTTCATGTAACTGTACAGAGGAATGTCATAGAGTATAATTGTATTGTCAGACATTCTTTATATTTAAGACCATATCACACACAAGCTAAGATTTTACTCACAGACTATGAAACATAAATTGTTTTATGCAGCCTGTAAAGATGACACCCAAAACAATTTATTTGTGTACATAAAATGTGTCTATGTCTGTCGGTTGCTCAATAATCACCTGATAAAACATATTTTTCCCACTTTCACTGGTGTTTTTTGATTCAATTGGAGTAATGTTTTTTGGTCTATTAAGAGCAGGGGACGATAGAGAAAAAAAAACAGTTCTCAAATAAGAGTATTTTTACTTAATTGTTAGAATGACTCAAGGAGAAATAGAGCATCTATGTTATGTAACTTCAAAACATAAAATCTAGCACAGCAATATGTTATGTTCAGGTACTATGTTCTTTTTTATTAATTAACTTGATTATTTTGATCACTTTTGCTCAGTTTGTTGATTATTTTGTTTACTTTTGTTTAATTTTGTTACTAAGCTTCTTTTGTTAATTTCATTTTTGCTCATTTTGTTGTGTAGTTTTTTGATTTTGCTGATTGATCTATTCATTTTCTATTAGTTTTTAAAAAATTTCAACCTTTTTGCTTCAAGTCATTGGGGTGGAGGAAAATGTGACTGAGTACACGTATTGTACATTTTTTTTCCACCACAAATGTAACTGAATAAGAGCAAAAACTACCATGTAAAACCACTGCTCTTTGAAGTAAATTTTATTTTCAGTCCATTAAAGGAGTAAGAGAGCGGAGGTGTACGTACTTTAACGTGTGATTCCTCCGAGGGTCTCACAACCAGGTGACGAGCCCCAGGCTGGATTCGTTTCTAAAGCATGGGCTCAGAGATAATATCTGCAAAACTGCCTCTTGGACACAAAGATAAACTGCTGATGTGGTAGAAGTTAGAGGAAATACACAGCGGAACAAATGCCTTTATTTACACTCGTCAGGTCATCGAGGACTCTGAGTGGAACCGTAAATACGTTCATCTTAACACTGCACTGCATTTTATTTCCACGTAATAATTAAATGGTTGATCCTCAGTATAAAAAGTACACACATGGATATTTTGCTAGATTTCTAAGTATTGGCATAGACAGGGATCTGCAACCTGTGGCTCCAGGCCCACATGTGGCTCTTTAAACCCTCTCAAGTGGATATTGTGCCTTTGTCCAGCAATGGAAGTAACATATTATAATAAATCAGAAATAAGCACTAAATCACCAAAAAAAAAAAGGAGTTGTGTAATGAACTAGAGTTAAGACAAAACTCATGTAAATAATCCACAAAATTAACAAAATAACTAAGAACATGGAAAAGATTGAGTAATATCATTGATTAAATGATCAAAGCTGAACAAAAACAAGCAAATAAGCAAATTGTGAACCAACGAAATTATAATTCTTATAAGATTAAGACAAACATGATAAAAAGAAGTGGGAAAATATGCAAAACAGTTACAATAATTATTTAAATATTAAATCACTTGAATGAAAATAAATAAAACATTCGACAAATTGAATAAAATAATTGGCAAAATAGTTTAAAAATGAACAAAAATATAAATATCAAGCAAAATATCAAAAAAAAAAAAGAATTCACAAAAATAATCAGTGAAATGAGCCAAAATTAATAAAATATGAATAAAAGATATTTTTTTAATGAAAAAGAAAACCTTCAATGGAATAACTGCAGTATGAACAAAACACCACCAAGAATCAAATAATAACCAAACTGGTGTTAATAAAGTGAAGGTTGCTTTACAATCAAATGTGCAATTTTTTGACAGAAAGTAAACTTACATACTGTATATGTCAAGATCCACAAAAATATGTGAACCATTTATGTACCACATGGCATATAATACACGATTCAGGTGGCAACATGTTAACATGTTTTATTAATCTATTCTTTTTTTTTTAGTGTGTTCATTACTTTGGTCATTTGTATTGATTTTGTTTAACTCGTTTTTTGGTTATTTTGTTAATAATTTTCATTTTTTGTTCCTTCACTTGATTACTTTGTACATTATTGTGTATTTCATTGATTTATTTTTTGTTTTGATCATTTAGTCCAGTCTCGTTCATCTTTGTTTATCATTTCATTTGTAAAAAAAAAAAAAGAATTTTTCTGATTACTTTAGTTTAGTGATTATTGCTAATTTTGTGGAATATTAGTTAATTATTTTTGAATATTTTTTATTCAAATGGTTGCTTTTGTTTATTTAGTTGACTATAGGGTTCCATTTCTTGATTATTTTATTTTTTTGCCATGTTAGCGTATTTTTGTTATTATTCTGTTTGTGCTTTTTCAGTTTTGTCTTAATCTTGTTCACTATTTTGCTTATTTTTGTTCATTTTCTTGGATTCAGCAATTTACTTGATTATGTGGTTAATTTTGTGGATTTTTTTTTTCATTCCTTTCAATTGTTTTCTCCATTAAATAGCTTGTTTTTTCTTTATTCATTTTGACTCTTTATAATATTACTTCCTTCACTGGACAAAGCCACAGGAGCCACTGAGGAGGGGCTGAAGACGAGGAGCCACAGGTTGCACACCCCTGGTACTGAGTGGAGCTGTCAACACCTGCAGTACTGTTATTGTCCACTAGAAGCTGGATCCAAAAGTGAGTCGGCACCATGTCAAAACATCCAGGTAGAAATAGATGTTTACAGCCGGGGTCTCTATGGATTATTTCCACCTCTGTGAAAACTGTGTGGCGGTGATTTTTTTTGTGACCTATTAATTTAGATGAATCAAGGGGCAATATTTGGGCATAAATGAGTCCATGTGAAATAATTTTTAAAATTATTTCACATATTAAAACACATTTGAACAAAACAATGTGCAGTGTGTGGCAGAAACCTACCATATTTTCTGCACTATAAGGCGCACCGGATTATAAGGCTCACCCCCCAAAAATGTCATTTTAAATTTTGTTTTGTTTTGTTTTTATAATCTGGTGCGCCTTATAGTGCGGAAAATACGGTACACAGGCTTATACTAAACGCCACACTCCAAATATAATACTTTTTTTTTTACATCTCACTTTGAGAAACAAAAATCTTTGCAATACTCATAATCAAGATAAAAGTTCCATTTGCATGAAGATGATACATTCTATAATCTATAATACAACCACAAACATACTAAGTAAACCAATTTTGTGTTGTAAATTTGAAAATGTAAAACGGATTTTATAGTTTAGTACTAAACTAAATTATACAAAATGTTATTTATTGTAAATTATTTGACAATTACGATTTATATTTTGAAAGCAAAATAATTTTAAGACTTTTTTTACTAACTAGCATGGATGATGATTTCATGACATCGCCATACTTATTGCATAATTTGGCCCCCGATATCTAAAAGAAACTTGAACCTGAGATTTTTTTCCATAAGGAAAGATGAAAATTCATTGCTTGTCTGGTTTTAAAAGAATGAACTTGACATTTCCTATCAAAATAATTACTATAGCTATGTGGAGATTTTCCATGTTTTATCATAAAAACAAATACGCATATCTGATAAATATTAATGTCATAAATACAGATCAACAGTTTAGGAAACTCTCCAACCAACCATCCTTCACAAAAAGTCACTTAAATGTTTCTTCCTACGTCATCAGGTCGTCCTGATCATGTAACTGGCTAATTAGATACATACATAAATGTACATTTAAACAGATATACCTTATAATTTGGCAGATGAATGTTTAAACATGATTTTACTCTGCTAAGAGAACGGAGTTTACCGTATCAGGTAATACCAGGGCTCATCATCATACTGAAACCATCCCGAAAAGGTGCTAAAATTAATCAACCATCCTCGTGAACCCTGTCAAATGTACACTGCCAAGTGGAAAAAAGAGAAAAAAAAAATCTTATTTAACTTTTCTAAGAGCAAGCATATTACATTATATCTAAGAGCAATTGTGAAACATTAATGAGCATGTATGCACAGAGCTCTCGTCCACACACTAAAGAAAATCAGTAGACATAGCAATTATATACTTAGAATGAACCTATTCTAAGTACGTGACGCTCTCGTTATTTAAATGTGCAGCTTTATGTGCATATGGCTATTTCTGTTCCTACTGTAATTGTTCTGATTTGAAGTGTTTGCTCTACTGACCTGTGCTTTTAGAAATCCGATTTAAAGCCTCTCTTTGCAGAGACGTATAAAGTGTAAGGTACGTCTTTTCTAGCTGTTGTGTTACCAATAAATCAGCATCTACAGATCGAAGAATATTCTGTCAATCAAGTCCAAAGCAGCGGGAAAAATGCCAGAGCAGATATTTTTAAAACGCAATCACAATTCTTTTGCGCTGCATCCTAATGACTTAATTTGGATATTAGAACCCACTGCTCTACGAAAATACACTCCTGTTTCATTGCCATGAATATTAAATTGAAGGGTCTTCTTCAATTTTAAATTAAACCTTGAAAATTTTCTGCATATGCATCAGCTGCTTCTTTCTGTCTTTATTTGTACATTTTCAGGCATATACGGAGTAGAATTTATTCCCCTTGAGACTCACAATAAAGGAGCTGGACTAAAAAGACATGAGTAGCACTAGTAGTTAAGAAATGCACATGTTAAGTAAAGTATAACAATAAAAAAACAGATATGCATTAATAAATAAATAAAAATGCATTCATTTTTTAATAGTTTTAGTGGAACAAGAGTATTGAAATAAAAAATGGAATTAATCCACACTGTGACATCCTCTCCTGCACAATATATAAATTCTGATATATAAACATATAAATTTGTAATTTCTTAGATACAGCTGAAATGTACAGAAACTCTTGAAATACTGAAATGTGCACGTTTCCAAAACTTACAAAATGGTCTTTTGGTGAATATTTACAGTGACAGGAAACCGCCGTGGTTCCGGTTCACGAACCTAGTTCCAAGAGTTTACACCAACAAACACTTGGTTCCAAGCTCGAACCAGAGAACATGTTTAAAAGCCAAAAGTTTGGACACGCTTTCTCCTAGTACTGAAGACATCTAAAGTGTGAAAGAACACGGATGGAAATGTGGACGTAACCACATTTACTGTGGCTTAAGTTGCAGCTTTGCATTCGCTCCCCAGATGAACCTGGAACACACCTGACAGCTGTGGCCTTTTAAGAGTTAATATGTGCTTTCAACCATCGGGTGTCTTGTGCAGAGGACAGGTGGGTCCAGAGTTACTAACCCTATTAGTTATTATTAAACTGAAGGAGAAAGTGTGTCCATAGATGCTTCACGACCTCTAATGTTAGTGCAAAGACATTTACTGCCTCTTTGTGGCAGACGAAGGAAAAACAGACGAGAGCTCGGTCAGAAAGGTTGGTTCCAGTGCAATAATGTGTCGGGACCACTAGAAGGCACAGGTGGTCCATGCACATCACTGTGTGTGTGTGTGTGTGTGAGACCACACCAGCACATAGGGAACTTCTTTCATTTGTGAGGACGCGTGTCTGCTTGAGTCCAGACAGTTTGACGAAGGCTCTGGCCTTTTAGTTCACTGGAGAGGAACTAAACAGACGCGCCAGGCCTTTATTTGAGCCATTAAAAAAAACTGAAATAGGCCTTTATTTCTAATTTTGCCTCTTGAATGAATAGAATTAGTTGCACTTTGCAAAATTTTAAAGGGGCTTGTGCTAGAGTTTGTTCTTCCTCTGATTATGTAGAAATGATCAGCTGTAACGTAAAACCTTGCTGTAAACATGTATTTTCAAAGTTAAGCTACCATACGTATATAAGCAGTTTCTATTTGTTACAAACAAAACGCCCTTTAGCATTTCAGAGGATAAACAACAGCTCAATTTTTATTTGGTTAGCATTAGGTTTTGTCAGATCATCTGAAACACCTGCAGTGACTGAAATCAGACCAATACACTAAAGATCAATGAGTTACAAGAATAAAGTATAAAATAGCAATAATTTACTTTTTGGATGTATTAAATTAAAACAATAGAAGCTGTTACTAGTGGAACATCATTTGACTGATGTCAGCTGATGTATATTATGATGCACCTGGTTTGTACGTACAGTATATGAAACCAGACTTTATTTACTAGTGTCAACTCTGGTTTTTTTTTTTTGTTTACACAAAATTAATCCCTTGCAGGAAATTCATCTTGCTGCCACATTAATGGTTTTGAGTTCAGGGGAAACCGGAGTGCCTGGAGAAAACCTGCACATGCACAGGGACTCCACGCAGAAAGACTCTGTGCCAACCCCGGGATTCAAACCCACAACCTTCTTGCTATGAGGCGCATGTGCTTACCAATACCATACCACAGTACTACGAGAAGAACTGCTGAATTTTATGCAGTCTTTTTCTTTCGCAAGAAAAATATGTGATAGATATGATTTTTACAAAAATATTTCACATCCTTAAATATGAATAAAAGATGCCAAGCAGGCATTTTGTATTATGGGTTTAAAAATATTGGAAAAAAGATAAATGTCTAATACTTGGACTACATTACGACATGCAAACAGGTTCAATTAAAAATATATTTATTTATCATTCCCAAACAAAAAATAATTCAGTCATGAGATTAGTAATGGCTTTAAAATGATCACCAATATGCCATGATTTCAGTATAAATAAATAATATCTTCTGGTGCCCCTTACATTAGCCCTGTCTAATGTGTTCATCTGTCCATACTCATGTGTTTTAATTACACTGCAGGTACCAGCTGTTTCCACTGATACTGGAATATCTGACACGCCTGGAAAAGCACAAGTTTATTACATGTTTATCCCTCAGGTCATTCAAATTCATCATATTTTACTTGGATTTGTTCTTATTTAGCCAGCCTTATTGAGATATTGCTTTATATCTTAACTGGTGTAATTATTCTTGTTTTATTATTCAGCTACATGCCTTTCTGCTGTTTTATCCAAGATTCTTTTTGCAATTCCTTTGATTAGTCTTCACGTTGCATAATTATAGCTTCCACTGTTTCCTGTTGTTTCCTTGAGTATATTAGAAATGTTGCCCACGGCCACTACCTCAAAATAATCTCAAATTAAATAAAGGTTATAATATTATTTGGGTAATTGGACCCAATTCTGAGGAATCACACAAACAGGTTCAGCAGAATAACAAGATATTTTAGTGTAACAGTGGAGTGAAACATAACGGTCTGTAGGTGGCAGTGTGTCGCCACACAAACACACACAGACTGTTGCCAGTTCTGTCAATCTATACATTCTTTGGACGACGAGGAATCAATGGCGCATTGATTGGACGGTTCGTTCTCTTCCTCTGTTTACATTCAAGGACAGACTGCTGTGAGACATTTACCGCAACGCGTTTGAAATCCCACCGAAAGCCGTCAAAAGGCTTCTGAACCACAGTTATTTTTTTAAAGCCTCTTTTCGGCCATTAGAAGTCTGCTTTTGGTGCTCGGCAGGCTGTAGATAGTTTCATGACGCCTTTTAACAAGAAATCATTTCACTTCTGTGACTTCATGTTCATGTTTTGTCCAGGCCTGGGGTCTCTCAGGGCCTCTTCACACTGTAGGCACAAGTGGCCCACATCTGATCTTTTCACTCAAACACGACCAGTCAATACCTTCTCCTTCAATAGTTTTTCTTTCAAAGCCATCACACACTATCAGACGTGCTGTAAATGGGCACATTTTGAGGCTGGTAATTCTAACAAATCTATCCTGTGCAGCTGACGTAGCCCTCGGTCTTCTTCTCACTAGACAGTCTTCATGAGAACCCGTTTTATCACACTGTTTGACGGTTCTGGACACTACATTTCTTTTAAAGTACTTGAGATTTTTCATAATGACTGACCTCCATTTCTTAAAGTCTTTTCTCTTAACTGAATCGCTTTAATATGGTTATTGACTTTGTCCCCATCCTTCCTCTGCACAAGACAAATGATGGTCTAAAGCACATTAGAAAGTCAAAAATGGCACAAATTAGCACCTGACAAAGCGCATCTACCAATCCAGGAGACTCCTCTGAATTTGATGAAAGAGTGCCATGTGCAAAGTTGTCATCAAAGCTAAATGTGGCTACTTTGGACAAACTAAATTATAGAACATGTTCTTGGGCAGTGGGTCGTACTGGTGCTTCACAGCTAGAAGGTCCTGGCTTCAATCCCAACGCCCTCCGGGTTCTCTCTGGGTACTCCAGCTTCCTGCCACAACCAAAAACATGCACTAGGTGAATTGGCTACTCTAAATTGTCCATAGTTGCGAATGTGAGTTGATAGTCTGTCTGTACAGTCTCAGCCTCGAATTGTGAAGCGCCTGGGGAAAATCAGCAGATTATGATTGGCGCTATACGAATAAAAATTAAATTGAATTCTTGGTTGTTTAGCTCTCAGCTGTTTACTACATACAGTAATTTCACTTACCGTATTTTCCAGGTGAAAAGTTGCTCTGGTATGTTAGTCGCACAAGCCAAAAAATGCATAATGAAGAAGAAAAAAGTGTGTATTAGTCACTTTGCAGAACAGGTTGCATCTGTTCGGGCAATCAGGTGTGTGGCTGCAGAAGGGAAGCTCGCGGCTCGTCTCCTCTAGCAGCTGTCAGTGTATCAAGCACCCCATAGTCGAATTTATTCAGAATACAGGCAGTTCTCGGGTTACGGACGAGTTCCGTTCCTACGGTCGTGTTGTAACCCGAATTTCCGCGTAAGCCGAAATTAACCCTTTAATACCCCCTAAATACCCCTTAAATCTCTAAATAATTATCCAAATACTGTATTTTCCCTTTAAAAGTCGCGTTTTTTTGCATAGTCTGGCGAGGGGAGCGACAAATACATCGG
>JAQQAE010009522.1:0-14558 GCA_029823295.1 Pseudamia nigra
CTTACCTTGGCTGATGACTTGGTAGTGTGTCCGTGGACACTGCACACGTCCATAACTGTAAACACAGCTCCAGACACCAGAGCTGCCAGCTCTAAGCAGAGCTCCAGCATGTTTACAGCTACTGTTGTTAGCTACGGCTAATAACACAGCTCTGGCTATTTTGTTAGCCGGCTAAGGAGCACCGTTAGCTTACAACGGCAGAGGCTCTCGGTTCAGCATTGTGGTGTTAGCCAGCTCCGGAGTGCCATTAGCTTACAACGGTAGAGGCTCCAGCTGGACAGAGAGCCTCTGCCTGTGTTAGCTGGCTAGGGAGCGCTGTTAGCTTATGACAGCAGAGGCTCTTGGTTCAGCATTGTAGCGTTAGCCGGCTCCGGAGTGCCGTTAGCTTACTACGGCAGAGGCTCGGGCTGGACTGAGAGCCTCTGTCTGTGTTAGCTGGCTAACACAGCTGGCTAACATAGGCAGAGGCCCTCCGTCCAGCTGGAGCCTCCCAGCTCCTCTGGGGGGACCCCCAAGGGTTCCCAGGTCAGCCGAGAGACACAGTCCCTCCAGCATGCCCTGGGTCTGCCCCAGGGCCTCCTCCCAGTTGGAGCTAGATTTGGTAACCAGGGATTGGACCACCCAGGCCCCTGCCTTCAGCTGCCACTCAAACCACACAGCACCGGACTCTTACGACCCTTCCTGCAAGTGGTGGGCCCACAGCAAGGCATTGTCACAATGCTCTTAGTCTGACCTGCCACCTAGGACCAATTTGCCTTGGGAGACCCTACTAAGGTCGAATTGCCCCCGACAACATAGCTCCTAGGATCACTCAGGAACACAAACCCCTCCACCATGATAAGGTGTCGATCCAAGGAGGGGGCTCTGCATACTGTTCAGCATTAATGTTGCACTAATACACCCCCATAGTATCGCAGACACAGGCTTTTGAACTGAGCGCTTATAACACCTAATGATCTTAATGATTCTTAGGTGTTATGCATCCTAATGATATGTTTTTAACTTGTAACATACAGTGTCTCTGATTTTCACATGGCTCATCAGATCACAGGACAGTTTGTCAGGCCAATAGGGGGCACCAGAAGGTCGACAAACTTTAAAAACGGCAGTGACAAGAGAGTAGAGTGGCCCCCTGTGGGGTATACTGAAAACTGTAGACTTTACACTACTCACTATACTACACATATACATGTAGAAGTAGTCAAAGTACAGACTCCAACACAAAACATTAATTATCTGTATAGATCAGGGGTGTTCAAACTGTGGCTCCAGGGCCACATGTGGCTCTTCAGCACCTCCACTGTGGCCCCTTTGGCTCTGATTCAATTCAATTCAATTCAATTGTATTTGTATGAAGTCAATCATAATCCAAGATTATCTCTCACAATTCAAGCCCAAAACCTCTAGCCTAAAGTGATGGATGTAACATACTGTATTATAATAAATCAAAAAGAAATCAGCAAAAAGAAAAAAGATGAACTGATGCAAATAATTAACAAAATGAACAAAATAATGAACCTCCCAACCAAATATTATAATGTCGTAGAATATAAATAATATCATAATAAGCAGTGGTAGCTTCATCCAACAAACATATTCACAAGTTGAAGCTGAGGTGTTCTAATGGACGCTGGCTCTGCGGGGGGAGACAACAGATCCTAGGATCACTACGGGCAACATCCCACTGTCACTGCAGACCTTGAATGCATCGCGGACTCCCCGTCCTGACAATAAGAAGTCAGCCTCTACCTTTATCAGCGCTGAGGCGCTAACACCAAGTACATGTCGGCACAGATGTTCAGGCAGTTCACACACACTCATAGACCCCCAGTGGGCGGTTGTCAAGGTAACTGCAGACCACTGACAAGGGCCTTATTGGTTTCATGAAGTGACTGTTAGCCACCCTGTCAAAGACCAGCTCTGTGCATATGTGTGTGTTCTTGTGTTGCCCTAATGAAAGGCATTCATCATCCTGCTCTTCCTGAAGAGCTCACACACGCACACACACAACTCCTCAAAAGTTTTAGAACGCCCCAATTTTTCAAGTTTTTTTAAAAAAATTGAAATTCAAGCAACTCAAGTCCAATGAATAGACTGAAATGATACAAAGGTACTGTAAGTGTTGAACTGACACAGGTTAAAAAAGTTAAGGTTATGTAAAACTGACAAATAATGTACGTATCAGAATTAAACAAAAGGGCCTTTTTCAGGTAACATGATGTGGTAAAAACTTAAAGCTGTTCTGCACCAATGGAGGTTGATCAAGACTTAAAAGTTGGTGCAACTCATTCCTGGAGGTGTCCCAAGTTTATCTGATTAATTAAACCCCCCCTGTCTGAATAAAAGCAGTTGTGAACTCACTGTGGTACCATACCCTCATGAGCATTATTTGACCAGTATTGTACTGCTGAAAGCATTGTGTTGATATAAAAATGGTGAGAAAAAGGCAATTAACAATGGAAAAGAGACAGACCATCATAACACTTACAGTGTAGGTCTTTAATACAGAAACTGTGAAAAAAGTGAAACAGTTTCTGAGTGACGGAAACTGTACTCACTGACACCTTGACTTTCTTCACAGTTTCTACTGGAAAAAGACAAAAAAATGAACAAAACAATCAAGAAAACAAAGAAATTGAATAAAATGATCAAAAAAATGAATAAAATAGGCAAGAAATCATCTACAAAAATACAATGATGTTGAAAAAATAAGAGAATGAACAAAAGAATGATTTAAAGTGAACAATACAATGAATTAGTAGCAATGATTAAATGAAAATTTAAAAAAAAATGGAACATGGAAAAAAGATGATGAAGACCATGAAAAATTATCATAACGTGAACAAAATAATCACAACAATGAGCAAAAACAATTAAAAAGTAAATAAAATAATGAAGAAAATGAACTAAATTATGGGCAAAAGGTACAAAAATGAATAAACAAATGAGGAATATAATTAAAAATGTCCCAAATTTGGGAAATGGATGGGGATATAAATACAAACGTGTGTGTATGTGGGTGTGTGTGTGTGTGTGTGGTGTGTGTGTGGGGGGGGGCGGTGTGTGTGTGTGTGTGTGTGTGTGCAGGATAACTTCAGAATGCATGGACAGATTTTGACCAGACCTGGTGGAAATATCACTTGGATGGAAATCTGAACTCAACAAACCGTTTGCTGGTAAAAGTGTTAGTTTCACGTGGTTCTGCTCAATCGGTCAGGGCGTCGTACAAATAAAACCAGGGTTGTGGGTTCGAGTCCCGTCCAGCCATGTGGCCTTGAACACGATCATTAAATCCAATAAAACACAACATCAAGTCATGTTCAAACACTGAAGGGATATGGGAGCATTGACTTTTGTTGCCATTTTGTCGTTTTTGCTCATTTTATATTCTGTCCATTTTCTACATTATGATTCCACTAAAATTTAAAAAATGACCAAAATAATCCATTTAAATAAAAACATAATCAAAATATGAGCCAAGTAATGAAGAAAATAAACAAAATTATACAGAAAGTGAACAAAAGTGAAAAAAATATATAAGCACAAAAAATAAAATGAAAATAATAATAATAATAATAATGAATAAAATAAAATAAATAAATACCTGAGCGTAGCATGCCCAGGGACTCATGGGAAAGCTAATACGCATGTCTCGGGTAAAACTATGCTCATATTGAATAAATAGAATGTCCGTCATCACTGGTGAGTAACCATAGCAACATGTCAATCAAACCTCAGCATGGCAGTAATTTATTGGATCACTTGCTTTTATATCTTAATAAAAAAGCCGAAAGTTAAAGATGGACCACCACATTACTTATTAGAGGGTCCAAATAATGTGTTTGAGGCCATAATGACTCAAAATGTATTCGCTTAGTATTTTCAGATAGAAGTCCAGCATACTGTATATCTATGGCAAAAAGGCTTGGAGCCAAATGAGGGGTTCCCCGGTGGCCAGCAGCGGTATTACAACTTAAAGTGCGGCCGCACTGAGTAGCCCAGGTTATTGAACACTGGTCCTGACCCTGAGTTTGAGCAACACTGAGTTAAGGAGGAGATTATGTCAAATAAAAGTTATGTTTGGCTGTAAATCCAAACCTGTGTGTGTAGGATGTGGACCGCATGGAGGCTGCAGAAAACACATGAAACATTCCTCTTGACTCCAGTACAGAAAACACCAGAGAAAATATAGCTCTGCTAAATAACTCTGTGTGTGTGTCTGTGTGTGTGTGTGCTGCTGGAGTAAAGACATGCTAATCTGCTCACTGGGTATTCAACAAACCAAATGTTTGCCGTGGGAAAGAGGCTCTGCTTAAGGGACTAATTACTCCAAGTGGTGAGTGTAATGTGAGCTCTGGTTCAGCTCATTCACTCCTTCACGAAACACACTTTGTTCTTCATTTACCTCGGGGTTTCTCTCTCATCTGCTTCTTTGTCTACACTTACAGAAATCACATTTTAAATTCTATTCAGTTGTAGCTGCATAGAGCTAATCATAATCCAAGATTATCTTTAGGAGCTTCACAATTCAAGGCTGAAACCTTAAGGCTATACAGAGAGTAAACCCAACAGACCCACTGAAAGCTGGGGGGGGATTATTGGAAGTGCAGGCCAAATAAGGGAGATGTTATGTAAACATTTTCAGATGAGGTGATACGTCCACAAATGTTGAGTCAGAATAAAATGTGACAAGTAACTAAATATGATGAAGACATGAATATGACTCAAAATATTTTGAATGCAATGCCAGCCACATGTTTCAAAAAGGTTGGGTCACAGGTCAGATTTCTGATTCATCTTCTTTTATCAACATTCTTTAAGTCGGGGGTGTCAAACGTATGGCGCATGGGCCTAATCCGGCCCGCCAGATGATTACATCTGGCTGGTGAGATATTATCATGTCTGTATTATAACTGGCCTGCTATTGAATAGCGCACATCCCACTAACACTGCAAATCCCACAATGCATTGCAACCGCGCCAGCTCCTCTCCTGCTGTTCACACCTGTACTGCTCCTCACATCTCCGAGACTGAACACCTGGATCACGTCAGATTAAAAGGCAGCTATAACACCACAAAATGCCTCAATGCAAACATGGTGATCAGAAGATTTTGACCAGCTCACACTTCTTTCATTCCGATCAACACAGATGGGTTAGTTACTCCAACCGCTGACCCCGTCAGTGGCATGGAAACACTTCTGACGTTTGGGTGGAAATCATCCGTACTGTGTATGCATGTCTGTTCCGTCAGCCATACGTCAACATTCCTGCCCTTAAAACAGCAGAAGTTGGAAGGTGTGAGGGAGTGAAGTAAAACTGTATCTGATGCAAAGACTTGACATCTTTAACCCTCAGGACTGCATTTAAAAAAAAAAAAATCACATGTTTCCCCTTAAAATCCTTTTAGGTCACTGGATCATATCTAAAAATATTAAACATGAAAAATAAGTTTTTGGTTTCGGTCAGTACCTCCAGTCCTCATCATATGTAGCAAATATGAAAAATTTTCATCATTTTAACCCTTTAAATGCTAGTGTTCTGTCTCATTATTACCTCCAACAAGCCAAGCGGCGGCTGTTTGTCTATCTGTCTGTTAGCAACATAACTCAAAAAGTTATGGTCAGATTTTGATGAAATTTTCAGGAAGTCTGAAGATTCTCAGTCATCCAGGTCATGGTATCCAAGGCGTGTGGTTTTTCATCGACTGGACTGGAAATTTCCAGTCCAGTCGATGGAAGAAAAATTTTGGAAATTTTCAGGAAATGTCAGAAATGGAATGAGGAACTATTGATCACATTTTGATGGAAAATTGGCTATTATTCTAAAAGTTCCTGGGAATAAAAACTGACTGAAAACTGACTGTACCCCCCCCACATACACACACACACACACACACACACTTCACTTACGCAGACGCTGATTCCATGCATGTCTGAAATCATCACATCAAATCAACTGCAGATTTTAAATTTAATCCACCATATTTTCGCCTGAAAAAAATCTTACGCGAATCTTCAATGTGATATGGGGGTAATGAGCTGCCTTGGCAGAGGTCTGCACTCTCCAAGTGCTTTCTTGTCTATTCATATACAGTATTCCCTCAGTTCATAAAATAATTCACAATGCACACCCCCCCCAATCCACTGAAAAATGATGTGGTAACTTGTTCTGAGCAGAGACAAGGACCTTAAGATCTGAATCAAGGGGTGACTGCAAAGTTCCACAAAGACCTTCTGCTGTTGGCCAGTCAGCCTTTTCCATCACGGCCACGTGAGAGAGGACAAATTAAAATCATTGCTTCTTCCACTGCCACTGTTTGCAGAGTCAGACATCTCAAACGTGTGATGCATGTAAATACACATTGTAATCAGATTGCTCTATTTAGGGTCCATGTGAACATCTTCATTTATTCATTCATGGAGCTAGATTTGGCAACCAGGGATTGGACCACCTGGGCCCCCAGCTTTGGCTGCCACCCAAACCACACAGCACCACACCCTCATGACCCTTCTTGCAGGTGGTGGGCCCACAGGAAGGCATAGTCATAAGGGTCTTCGGAATCACTCTTAGTTTGACCTGTCACCTAAGACCAATTTGCCTTGGGAGACCCTACAGGGGTGAACTGCCCCTGACAACATAGCTCCTAGGATCACGCAGGCACACAAACCCCTCCACCGCGATGGCAGTTCAAGGAGCGGTTATTGTGATGCTACCCAGTTCTAATTGAGTGCATGACATCATATTCATATGAAATAATCTGGATTCACATGAAAACACCAAAGAAAATATAGTTTATAAATTCAGAAAATATAAAAGCAGATTTCTGGTCATAACCTTGATTTCACTGTTACACAGATACAGACACAGAAGTATGCAATATGAAATGATAAACCATTCTCCTTATTCAACGTCACAGAGTGTAACAATAAGAATGGCGGACTTACCTTGACCGAGTCTCTGTCTGAAGAGCCACAAAGGAAAAAGAAGAGAAAAAAGTCTGAGTAAAGTTTGTGAAGACTAGTATGAACATAGACACACACTGGCAGAACAGACATGAGGATGTACAGCTGTGGGAAAGACAGAGAATGCTGCAAACGTTTGTGAAATCAGCATGTCTGCAACATTTATTCCATCTGGCTGTTCAGTTCCACCATAAACACAACCTCATTACAAAAATCACCTGAATCAAATCCCATTTAATGAGGAAAGACAGGTTTATTCCACCAAATATAGATTTCTGCACTTGTCCTCAGTTAAAACATTACTACTGAAACCATCCAACAGTATTCATCAGAGCAGGAGCAGAACAAATAAAGTAAGTATGGATGTGCATATCTTGACATTGAGCCGAGCTGAAAGTGTATTATTGTGTGCATTGTTGTTGTTGATCGTTCTGTTAACGGGGGATGTATTGGCCGAATTAGCAGCCGTTAGCTCTGCCGTCACTAAAGGCCAAGGTTAACTACTCTGCTGCACAAAAATGCCACGTGGCAACAGAGTAATTAAGAGCTGGCACGTACTGTTTCCATCACACGCACACACACAAACAGAAACGACTGGGGTGTGTGTGCGCTGTAATTAAATGCTGGAGTTCAAAGTCAGCTGCAGTAGGAGTTAAGAGTGTGTATACGAGGAAGGAGGCATCATGGTGGATGTGTCTCTCTATCTATTAGGCCAATTAAAATGGCATAATGACAAATCAGCTTTTAATTGCTTTAACTGCAGCTCATCCCGAGCGCGAACAATTAAACATCTGTCAACGTGAGCTGAGCTAATTATTACTTTAAGCTATTATTCTACGCTTCTGAAAACATGTTTGTGATCATTAGCTGAGTAAAGCGTAAATCAGGACTGTGCATATTTTAGTTTTTACATTATTTATGTGTAAACAACATACACCAACAGTCAAAAGTTTTAGAACACCCAGATGTTTCCAGTTTTTTTTTATCAAAACTCAAGCAGTTCAGCTTGAAATGGTTCAAAGGTAAGTGGTGAATTGACAAAGGTTAAAAGAAGGTAAGGTTATCCAAAACTGAAAAATAATGTACATTTCAGAATTAAAGTGGCATGCAAAAGTTTGTGCACCCCCGGTCAAAGTGAACAGTGAAACAAGTGGAAGATGAAATGATCTCCAAAAGGCAAAAAGTTAAACATCCAGTGGAACCCCAGGTTACGAGATAAATCCGTAAAACTCCCATATAATTAATTTTTTTTTCTTTTCTGGTTTTTATTCACTGGTTTTGGCCTGTTTCACCACACTTTCATCATCATCATCACTTTCAGTAGGCAATGATCTTTTGCTAAAATAGCGAATCCAAAGAGGTTTGCCTCTGCCTAATGCTTAAAATGTTACGAAAATGGGTGACGCAAATGTCATTCACTTGGTCTAACACGCAACCAGTGTGCACTTTCAGGGTGTTTTAATTTTTTCAAGTCACACACACACCTGAGGTGATATAAGGGGAGGTGACGTGGGTCATGGGGGGCGGGGGGTCCCGGGGAGCAGACAGTGTTTGTTGGTCAGCGGCTTGGATCAGACTGCATCGGAAAGGATATTATTCCCTTTTTTTTTGCTTTATTCTTCCAATGGATGTATCTGGACTGAGCTGGTAGAGGAATCTGGAGTCGCGACCGGACGCTAAACAGGACATGTGGTGAGGGATTTGTCCTGCAAGTCTGGGTTACGTGTCCATGGCTGCGCGACTTGTATTCAGTTGAGTGGAGTTTGTGGTTTTGTTTTGAATTCACGTTGCAAATATATGTTTATTTTGACAGAGTATCTGTGTTGATTTCATTCATTTAGTTTCTGATGGTATTTTTGGGGTTGGGAAAAGTGGGGTTTTCTTTTATTCTTTGGTGAAATGGAATATTTAAAGATACACCGCACAAATCCCTTTAACAGATCCGTCTGCATCCTTTCACCTGCATCAAGATCATATTATGGGTTCTCTTCTTACCACTAGCATCCTACTAAGGCCTCATGATGAAAAAACATAAAATAAAGCACTATTTCAGGGGAAAAAAGCAAAAAAAAGAAAAAAAGCTACTTGCAACCTGAGTTTTTGCTCTTGAACCAGTACAAAATTTTGCCCGATGTCTTCCTCCCAACCCGAAAAATTCTTTTGCTGATGCACTTGTAACCCAGGGTTCCACTGTATAACTTTTTTTTGCAGTATTTTAAACAATATGTAACAATGTACTATTCAGAATTCAGACACTGAGTTTTGTGGTGAAGACGCAGGAGAGGTTTCTTCTGACGACGCTTCATGATGGTCATATTTGTGCAGGTGTGTCCGAACAGGTGAACAGTGAACCACAACTCCATCATCTGTAAAGTCTACTGGAGGACTTCTGCAGATGTTTTTCTATCAATCTTACAGCAGTTCTCTCTCATATTTATCTTTGTCTTCCTTATCCTGACCTCCACTATAAAACTGTAGAAATAAAAAAAAAAAATACACTGATATCAGTTAAAATATTGCAAGAGACTTTTTTAACTTTGTGTCTTTTGGAGATCATTTCATCTTCCAGTTGCTGAACTGTTCACTTTAATAGAAACTTTAACTAAAAAGGTACGGGATTTGAAAAGTCATTAAAAATGATCAACAGTTTACAAAAATTAACAAAATATCACCAAAATCTAACAAAAAAATCAACAGAATAAGTAACAAAATGAGCAAAAAAGATGCAAATAATCAAATCCATTTTTAAAAAATTAACAAAAATGGAAAGAAATAATGAGCAAAAATTATCAAAATAATCAAGTGAGTTAAAAAATGAACAAAGTAAAACCAAATTTTAACAAAAAAATGCAACAAAATAATTTTAAGGGACAATTTAAGCATTTCCAGTACATTCCGCTTTTTTTTGGTGTTCATTTTCCAGGTTTTCCAGGACGTGTGTACTGCAACAACTTTAAAGCCTGATCTCCGAGGGGAATCATCTCGATATGATACAGAATATGATCTGATGTTAATGATGGTTTCCATCGTGTGGTGCAGCCCCAGGAAGACGGTGCAGATGTTCTACCTCTCTGGTGTTCATTGTTGGTGTCGTGGTGTTTCCTCTCATCTTTGAGTGGCAGCTGGTGGCTCAGCGCTGATGACAGCGCCAGCAGGCTGGCGGCACTGGCGCCGGGAGGCAGCGGCGGCTGGAGGCCCGCCGGGTGAGGAGTGAGTGGGACGGGGATGGCGTGGCCATGGGAGAGGTGCTGAGCGTGGAGCTGCTGCTGCTGAAACACATACGTGAACCCTGGTTAAGACCCCAGACCATGGAACGGTGATGTTAGAAAACGACCAGACACAATCAACAATAGCAACAACATGAGGAAAATATTAACTGCAAAATTTAACAAAAAAATCAACAAAATAAGCAATAAAATGATCAAAATACTTAGGTAAGTAAGTACAGTATGTCAAAAAAATAATACAGACATTTAACAAAAAAATCAACATAATAAGCAACAAAATAAGCAAAAATGATCAAAAAATATTCAAATAAGTTAAAAAAATGAACAAAATATGAAAATGTAACAAAAAAAAACCAACAAAACAAGCAATAGATGATCAAAATAATTATGTTAACAAATATGTACAAAATAATATAAAAATTTACCAAAAAATTAACAGAAAAGCAAAAAAAATCATCAAAATAATTAAGTACAGTATGTTAACAAAATAATACCAACATTTAACAAAATAATCAACAAAATAAGCAAAAATTATCAAAAATATTCAAATAAGTTAACAAAAAATGAACAAAATAATATGAAAATTGAACAAAAAAATCAACAAAATAAGCAATAAAATGATCAAAATAATTACGCATGTTAAAAAATGAAGAAAATAACATGAAAATTTAACAAGAGAAAATTAATAAAATAAGCAGTGAAATTATCAAAAACGGTCAAAAATAATTAAGTATGTTAAAAGAATGAAGAAAATAATGCCAATGTTTTAGAAAAAAATCACAAAATTGACCATAAAATAATCAAAATCACTAAGTGCAGTATGTTAAAAAATATCAACATTTGACAAAAAAATCAACATAAATATCAACAAAATGAGCAAAAATTATCAAAATATTTAAATAAGTTAACAAAAAATTAACAAAATAATATGAAAATGTAACAAAAAAATCAACAAATGATCAAAATAATTAAGTAAAAAATGTTAAAAAAAGAAAATAGTACCAACGTTT
The DNA here is from genome assembly GCA_029823295.1 of Pseudamia nigra. NCBI lineage: Eukaryota > Metazoa > Chordata > Actinopteri > Kurtiformes > Apogonidae > Pseudamia > Pseudamia nigra. The sequence continues at coordinate 11,202 of JAQQAE010009522.1, forward strand.
AAGAAAAAAGTCAACAAAATAAGCAACAAAATGAGCAAAAATGATCGAAATATTGAAGTAGGTGAACAAAGCTGTGGCTCCACATGGGACTGGTAAAATCTAATACCAGTCTAATGTTTGGACACACCTTCTACTTCAGTGATTTTTTTATACATTTTTTTTTTCAGCATTGTACATTAATACTGAATGAAGAAGTGCAACAACAAATTTAACCACCTGGATATATTTCAGAGCCTCCCATTGGATAATTATTGCACAGGTGATTATGTTTGACCTGGAAACAAATCAGATTCAAATGTACCAGATTAGAGGATCTGAGACATGATCACAGTAAAAATGTTCATATCACTGATTCAAATAATTAAATGCCAAATCAGTTTTTTTTTCTATAGTTTCAAGGCTGACTGTCACCTTGAAAAAAAAGTGTAAAGAATCGTTATTATATTTTCAATTTTAGAGCCACATTTAATTGCCATATTTCTATTTGTTTGTATTTGTATGAGACAAATGATATAAAATAATGTCATAAAAAATAAGCAAGACGAAAAGAGCATGTAAAACAACAAGATTAAACAATGTTAAAGATGAAACAAGACAAAAACTGTTTATTATGTTCATCTTCACAAAATTAAAGAAGACATATCATGCATTTTCTGACAACATAAAAATTTTCTGGGTCCTAAAGATGATACAAACGTGTTTTTAAGCTTAAAAATCCCCCCGTGTTTTTCTCTTTACTGATTTCTTTTCTCTTCTCTGAACTTTGGCTGAAAAAAAAAAATCCCGTTTTGGCCCCTCCCCGCTTGTTCTGATTGGTTGTTTGATTTTCTGAGAGACACAGTCGGACCAACCATAAATTACGTGGGTGTGGCTCATGCAAATGAGACAAGACACCAGTAGGGACTGGTGTAAAGTGAACCATGCCAAGAGCTGACCTGAGTCCAAGTGGGTGGGGCCTAGGCTTCAGGCTGAGGTGATTGACAGGAGATGTGACGTCACATCTCAGGCAGAAGGTAAACTGTGGGTTTACAGTCAGATTCAACTGAACCAGATCAGAAAATATCTGTTTGTCCCTGAACTGATTTGAAATTGCAACATTATTTCAGGCCCAGGAACATGTTTAATCATGTAAAAAAAAAAACACAGACTCATGATATGTCTCCTTTAAGACAAAATAAAGAGAGTTAGTAGGATTCAGCAAAATGACTACAAGATTAAAGGAAAACTACGAAACACTGGAATATTTTATGAGCATTTTAGCAGAGAACGTAAAGAAAATAAAGTGCAAGGCAAAATACATATCCTATAATATATATAAGTAATAAATCAATTTAATGAGCATATTGATGTAGCAATAATTATCACTCAGCCCTAATACCAAACATCAAAAATATCATTTAACGCCACTCTACACCTCTGTACCACTTTGTTTTTCTCGATCTCAGACTCTGTCTCTTCTGTGTGTGTGTGTTGTGTGTGTGTGTGTTGTGTGTGTGTGTGCACAGTCCACCCACTCCAATGATGGCGTTGAGTTCAGCCATGGTGACCTGCTTGGCTCTCTCCACCGCCTGCACCACCTGCTGCTGATGCTGAGACACAGACAGACAGACAGACAGACAGGAACGATCAGACCTCGTCCGTCACACAGTGAGACGGCACTGCAAACAACAGCGATGGCCACGCATGGGTTCAGAAGAAGCAGAGACGGCGGTGACCTCCGGGAACAAAAAGAGGGAACACTAGTGCACATTTACACCTCCACACCTCTGTGGAACCAGAAATCAAAAATATAGTATGATTTATCAGAGGGACTCTCCGTACTGAATCACTTCACTCATTCATTCATTAATTTTCATCCCTAGTGCCGAGGTGGGGCTGCAGGCTATCTTGACAGTAAAGATGGGGTTCACCCTGGACAAGTCACTGGTTCATCACATAAACACTATACTGACATATACATGCAACATACACAAGAAAGCGGTGGTAGAATGACCCCAACATCATATATAACAGCCAAACACTGATGGGACCATTTTGTGATGACTACTTAAAGTACATTTGACACAAAAAATACATTTTTTGTCATTGTTTACATCACATAAAAAGCATTTGAACCACATACAGTATGACGACTGATCAAATGCCAACTCACAAACCAGGAATTTATTGATTTTGAATCGAGCACCACGAAAAGTGCAATAACTTACGGAAAACCAGACCAACCAGATATGACATCACCAACAGAGACTGTTTCCATCAGCTTCCAGCTATTTCTGTTGTGTTTTTTATGCCAGTGTCCGAATTTCAACTGGAAGTGGTGGGATTGCCAGCCATGCCTGATTGTTGTGTGGCTGACCATAGTTCAAACACTTGTGAGGATGGTTTTAGTTTATTTAGATTTCCTACGGACCCCTTCTTCTTTTGAAGAAATGGATCGTTCACTGCTGTGCAGCATCACTTCACTGACAAAAACACAGAAGTACACGTTGCTACTCAAAGCATATTATGTGAGCATGAGGGCTGCTCACATTTATCATAATGCTATGGCCTGAATGGAAGAGAATGTTGCATGATTTTATAATTGGAAATACAGTATATTAAACAGATTTAGCAAAATATGGAGTTTTATTCACATTGGAGCAACTTTTGATGAGAAACATCAAAGGTAAGATGAACTTTGTTATCATCGCTGGGTTTTGTTGTGATTTTTGTTTGTCTGTTTGCTGTGCAGTGTTGAAAGTTATACATACAGTATAAGTTATATACAGCTGGATTCAGCTTGGTATGAGTTTTCATTGAGTGTGTGACAATCTAGATTTACGTTTGGTTTATGAAGCACAGTTTCAGACAAAGCAAAGATTTGGCGGAGTTGTTAGCTTTCTATTCTTTTTATTCTTGTGGTTTGTTGATCTGAAATTGGTTTAGCTATATTTTTAGCTGAGATTCTGACGACTACAGAGGTGTATATGATGTGTGGTTTTATTCATTGATTAGAAGGCAGGAGCCGTGAGTATCGGTAAAATTAGATCTTGCCCCTGGATTCAGGGGCAACTGGGGGAAAGGGGAAAAAAATCATTGTTTTCACACCACTGGATACATGTTTGTCATTAATCAATGGAAATGACTATACAGTGCCACCGATCTAAAACTATTACAAGTCTGTGTCTCCCAGGCATTCATGCCCTTGAGAATTCTGACCATCATTCTCATCACTAGACACGTTGCAGGGGTTGTCAGAGTCGCTGTCATGGTGGTCACTCGGCTGTGTCTCGTCTAAATACGGCTTGAATCTGCACAGTTTTATACCCGGAATATGGCTGCTGACAGGCACCGTGTTCTGTTTGTGATGTCATCAAT
>JAQQAE010009523.1:0-14557 GCA_029823295.1 Pseudamia nigra
GAACTTAACAGAACCTCTGTAATGTTCTGCTGAGATGTTTTTGCTTTTTTACACTTGGTTCATTGTTTTCATCAGTACGGTAACTAATGTAATTTGTATCAAAATGTGTAAAGACTTATACTTTTACATATAAATTGACTTTGAAGCAGTAAATACGTAAGAAGTTGGCAGATTTCATCACTTTTTCCTTGATATATGAGTTATTGTGTGTTAATCGCGTTAATGCGTTAAAAATTTTAATCTAATTAGTCATGCAAATAGATTAATCCGGATTAACGTGTTAATTTTGACAGCCCTAATAAAATTCATTCTCAACACAACTTGCTGACTGTACATGTGTTAAAACTGATAACTCTTAGAATTTCTGAGTGAATATTACTTTCAGAAATAGGTCATACTCAAAACTTTTAAATGTTGCATAAAATTTTAATCTAAATTGGCAGGAAAAGTAACTCCAAGGGCCATTTCTTCAAGTTGAAGCAGATATTCTACCTCCAACTCGTTTCATCATTTCCCCACGGGCTCCCATTCCTCTCAGCAGGGCTTCCTCCAGTTGTAGCTTTGCCTGCTGAGATTTCTGTAAAGCTTGGGTGCTCACCTTGTCACTGCTCTGCTTACCCTAAAACACACATTCATACAGATGTCAACATGACAAATGAAATCTTACAGGCCATCCCAGAATAAAATCAGGAGGAAAAAAAAAAGGTTCATACTCTTCCCTTTAAATGACTACAATTAGTTGTGTGTTGAAAATGCATGATGATAAATGATGATGAATAATAGAAATGGTGTTCTTTGCTTCATCTTTTTTAAAGGATAAAAGAAGACATGAGCAAACTGACTCTGTACTCAAAGCAGGATATACAGATGGTAAGGAGCTCCAGCAACTTGTTGAGCTGCGAAGGGGGCATATCGACAGTCCAACGCTGAATCAGGCTCCGATCTGCGTTCTTCATTACCCACAGGAAACATACCAACAGGTGGCGACTTGTGTCTGCTGCAAGGGTGGCTACGGATTTACCTTGCTGGGGAGAAAAGAGGAAAAGAGAGAATTATATGAATACACTCATTCAGAGTAGGTGCGGCTTTCACTGAATGAAAAAAGCACCAGCATTCATTTAATAAAGCAGCCAAAATTTTAATACATGTAGTGTATCTGCTTGTACAATGACCTACCAAAGTAGAAAAAAATCTAAGTGATATATAAAACAAAATTACAGTGATTACAAGAAAAAGACAAATTTACAAGTTATGGCTATAAAAAAACAAAACTAATGCTTTAATACAATTTTGCTGAACATAAACATTTTGCAGTGTCTTTCTCCTTCAATCTCCTCCCCTTCTGCATCAACACACCACTGCATTCAGTTCTTCCACTGATCAAAGCAGTGCAGTAGGTCTTCTTTAGACAGTTGTCTCAGAACCCCTGTTCTTTTCTTAACTTCTGACACAGACTCAAGACGTGTTCCTCTGACACAAATTTGATCTTAAGAAAAATTAAATGAATAGGGGGGGAGGAGGGTGTCAAGCATTGTGATCTGTTTTTGGGCCAGAAACTGCTTTACTAAAAGCCTGGTGTGAGCTTTTCCACAAGTGTAGTCTTGATCATTCATTTTGAACAGTGTTCAATTTGTTGAATGTTTTCAGAGGTTTTTGATGTGCGTGGGTGTCCAAAACATAAATCAATTTGGATATCCTCTCTGCCTTCACTAAATATTTTGTTCCATTCAAATAGATATGCATGTGACATGCAATGTTCCCCATACACTTCAGTTAATGGATGAAAAGATTCAACTGCTGTTTGGTTCAATTTCTCTAAAAATTTCACGTTAATGTGTTGCTCAACTTTTAAGCTAATCATTTTCATACACCTTAGCAGAAACATGTGCACGTCAATCAGTAGCTAGCAGTGAACTAAAGACGTCACTTATTGGAAACTTTCAGCAATTTTGTGTGAATACACAACCTTCAGTCATTATTTAATAGCCTCACCTTGTATGTGTTTTATATTTGTATACATCCTCTCATTACCTTCAAAGTACTGTACAATGTAACAGATAGTCAGGGATTGCTTTGATCCAAACACTTTGATGCTTATACTCTTCACAGGTGACTCACGTGGAGAAACAGATCTCAAACCCTCACAATTCTTATTCTCAACCTATAGTGTATATATAAATGTATACATAAAAACCTAACAATTTATCTTCCACAGGGCTCTAAACAGAAATAGCTGCCTACTTCTTTCATACTGCTGTTGGTGAACTATGTTTTTTCTCTCCATCTTAATAGACATTAAATCTACTGCAGATTAATTTACTTTCATTGGTGTGATGATGAATCACTACTATAGAGGGCTACTGCTGCTTCACTGTGTGGCAGATTTGATGAATGTAGCCATTAACCTCCTAGTGCTCTTGGTGTCCCACCTAGAACCTGGTTTCCAGGTCTTACTTCTACAGCAGAACCGAGCAAATCTCACTGGAACCAAACAGACAATGTGCTCATGTTAAAATATGCTTCATGTCACCAATCTTGCTGGTTAAGATGTGAAGTGTAATAAAAGCACCAAGTAAGAGAACTACATGAAATTGAGGAATAAGGACTCTGGTAGTGTGAATTTGGGATGGATACCCGGCTCAGTTAGTGTGAAAACCACCTTTTCTACAACAGCAGCGTTTTTTGTACCAACATAAAAGAAACAGATTCAGGAAAAAAGAGGAGGAGGATGAAGAAGAGGAGGAGGAGGAAGAGGAGGAGGAGAATGGCAGCGTTCAGTTTTAGTGCCTGTGTTGTTGCTGTAGCTACACTTGATGGATGTGTTTGTCAAGGAGGACAGCCCTGTTCACTTATGATGGCCATGCCTGCCCATAAACCATTTCCTGCAGATGTGTGTATGTGTGTGTCATTTTTTTTCAGGATGGATGAAGTGTGTGTGTGACTCTGACAGCTAATCAGTCTACCTCAGTGGAGCTCACCTGTTAGGAAGCTGAGCACTCACAGATACTATCACACAGACACAAACGCTCTTCTAAACATTCAAAAACAATACAACAAACTCTAAAATCTGCTGCCATCTGATTAAGATATTAAAATGATCATTTTACCATGGATGCCATGGAAACAAGTACGTTCCGGCCCAGCGTGTTAAAGGGGTTCCCAGCAATTGCCATGGCAACAGACTGATTGATGGGTGGGACATTTTCAAGGTCATCGTCAAGTCCGCCTGTCTTGTTTTTCCCACCACGCGTGTCACAAACTACACAAACAGGCATCAAATATGTTAAAGTTCTGTAAAGTGGAGATAATTAATTCACAATTAAGTCAAGTGTGTCTTTATTACAAATAAAAATGACAAAGAAATCAAACAAATGCCACTTTACAGCATAAGCATTTAATTTTCATTCCAAAAGAATCAGTAGAGACAATACTTTTCTTCCATTGTAATATTGACAGATCATAAAAAAGTTGTTTTCTGTTTCCCAAATCAAAATGACAACCAATAATATAATCCATAAATTTGACTTGCAGCTCGAGTGTTGACAGATTTCTACATTTACATGCAGGCATGTGTGTGATGATGTGATGTTTTTAAAATTTATAGGTTTCCAAGGACAACTTTAAGTGCATGGATTTAAATTAGCATATATGTAATTTATGTCGCAATGTCTTCATGCATTCTTTCACTGGTACACACAGACATGCTTGGTGTACCTGTGTATATATATATGCATTAAATGTATGTGTGTAAACATACCAGTGAAGTCCAGATAGTTAGTTGAGTCAATAATGATTCCCACCAGAGGGAGATAGAGAGCAGCCACTTTTGCTCTGACCTCAGGTGTAATGCAGCGGTGGTCAAGATCGTGGGAACACAGCAGGCTGTAGATGGCATTGATGGCCTTTCTCTGGACTTTTCCCCTGTAAACAAACACCTTTCATGCAATGTGGCATCATACATTTTGAAGCTTCCACTGAAGAAGACTCAAGAAGAAATATAATTATTTTCTCATGATGTATGTCAAAATAAATGCAGCTGGGCAAATGAGCGCATGTGCATGTTTAAATTTTCTGTAATGTCAAAATAGTTACACCTTGTGAAAGTGACAGTATGTTATCTTTCAGCATATACTTATCAATGCACAACCTGGCTCCAGCTTCAATTATGCACTATGATAATAAACATACAGTATGCACACTTAGAAGAAAATTGTGAGGGTTGTGTCAGGAAGGGCATCCGACGTAAAAAACCTATGCCAGATCAAACATGCAAATCATTGGTATTTCGCTGTGGCGACCCCTGAGGGGAGCAGCCAAAAGGAGAAGAAGAAGAAGAAGGAGACACTTAGAAGAAAAGTGAATGCGCCTGTCTACATACCCTTCTGATTCCATGTCTAGAGCAGCACTGAGCTCTGTCAGCAGCAGACCAGTGAGATAGTGCTGCTGCTTGAATTCCTGAGAAAGCTCAAACAGGCTCAAGATTCTCTGCTGCTCTTGGAAACTACATGAACCAGAACTCTGAAAAAGATGAAATGAGAGGGCAACTGAGGCGAAGAAAAGAACAGTGTCTTATCTGCACAGTTTAATAAGCTTAGGTCTTATTGGTAATTTCCTCTTAAATGAACAGTTAAAGGCAAGAATTTTCTATAGTTCAACTGAATGTGAGAGGATGATCCCCACACTATTGCTGACAAAGTTTTGTTTCAGGACAAAAAATAAATACGTAAATTCACAAACTGAATGAAAGTCCATGTGCTAATTCCACCTGACAAGGTGTCAGACCTGTGAGGAGATGGATGGACATGGTGAGGCGGGAGCAGAGGCAGGACTGCTAAAGAAAAGACTCAAATTGAGGTAGTGCTCATGACTGCACAGTATTCTCAGAAACTCCAGACGGATGCTGATCACCGTTGGCATTGACAAACTTCGAGATGACATCTAAAAAAGAAAGCGCAAATGTGCAGATGCAAATAAAAATCGAGAAAAATGACATGCATTTAAACTTGCCACACATGAAGGGGAAGTGTAGCATTTTTATCTGTTTGTCTGATAGTCTACCTGGTTGCAGTAGTTCTTCACCAGCTGAAAGACAAATCCTCGGTCCATGAGAGACAGCAGGTCATAGAGGAAGAAGGCCAGGCTAATGTTGACTTTCTCTGCTTGCTCTACCTCCTAAAACAACAACAATCAACAAAGAGCAATCAGTAAGCTGCACTGAGTGGATCTCGCTGAGCATCCCCCTGTGCAAGCTGAGCTTTTTCATACAACAGAGACAAATATAATTAGCACTGCAAACTCCCTGCTGTTTGGAGGACACATGTACACCAAGAGAGCAAGTGGATCTGTCCAAGCAAGTCAAAGCAGAAGGAAATGTGATCAAGGTGCTAACAAGTTTTATTCTACTGTGTCATCTTGTTAATTTTTCATACCTTTTGTTGTTTGATAAGGATGTTTGCGATCTCAGCGGTAACCACAGAGACAATGGTGGTGATGTCGTCTTTAAATCGGTCAGAGAAGCGGCTTCTTCGAGGGACATTGTGCTTATCCAACTGACACACATGCTGCGCCATGCTTTTAACCTATTTAAAGCATGGTAGATTAACACCAAATTATCATCATGTTAAATAAATTCATAACCAACTTTAATAACAATTTGCATAAAACCAGTCAGAGTAAAGAACTTCAATAATTTCTGGGACGCACACTTGATCTGACATAAATATCACCCTGACAAAAGATGATTTCATGAGTTATTTCTATCTTAAATCAAATTAGATAAGATGTATTTTCTTACCTCTGCCACGCAAATTACGTATGTTTTCACTAGCATCTGTTGATTTGTTTGTTTCTCTGAATACACAAAAACTACTGACCTGATTTCCATGACAGTTAGTGGAAGGGTAGCGCTCGGGCCAAAGAAGTAATTTTTTCTATCACTTTCTTTAACATTGTGGGATAGACCGTTTGACATTTTCAGTAACTTCTTAGCCAACGACATATGCATTTTGATGAAAAAATCCGTTCATCCGTTGTGCAGTTACCAATAGGTCCAGAATCTATTTCCAAAGCTAAGAAAATGGGTTTGTTGTATCTATGATATTTTTAATTTATATTCAGTTGAATATGATGCATTTTGGTGCTGATCCAGATCAGAGTGACATTCTACAGTAGTTAATTAAAGTAAGTATCTGATACTGAGTGTCATGATTGCAGACATACATTTCAAGAATGAGAATAACGGATCATGCCTGAATTACAAAAGCAAAAAGACAAGAGTATTAAGTGAAATGGGTAACAATAAACTGTTGATTTAAAAATGTTTTTTGTCCCTCAGGAAGTAAATCCATTGTTTGTTTTAGACTGTGACCACAAGGTCATACACAGTTTGGTGTGAGTTATTTTTTATTACATTTATTATTAACAAGGATGATTAATGCTTCTTGCTCCATCACTATGTCTGAAAAATATATGTACTGACCAGCAACTCAAAAAAGAACCATGCATATTTGTAGGCATTTTCTCTGCAGACTCCAGTGCTGACTACCATCTGCAAGGCCAGCTCCTCATGAAACTGCTGCAAGACAGAAAGCAGACAAAGAAATTGTGTGTTTACCAGCTACGGTATTAAATTTATCTCATCAGAAAATCACCGTGGAGCTGTGAGTAGATGTGTGAGCTTTGCACAGGAAGAAAAACACTGATCACAACGTGACCTTATTTGTCCTCAGTGTCACACTCCCCCCTTGTGGTCATTTATGGAAACTAGGCTAGTTTTTCAGTTTAAACACAAAAACCATCTACAGAGGCTACAACCATTCATCCAACCATGACAGTCACACCTCAGTCAAACAAGATCCAAAACAACTTAGAATAGGTTCATTAGATAACTGAGATTCCACTTGATTTGGTGAAACAGCAGCTATAACTGGGGACAGTTCAGTGATTCAACAAACATTAGATGAACAAATACAGTATATGACTACTGTGCTTAGTCTGTATTTGATGTGTAAGTACCGTAGCCATCACAACAATACAAGTGCTTTTTATTTGTACTTTTATTGTTAAATGACTAAAACACTAACAGAAGGTGTAATGTAATGTTCAGCCTCTCAGTTTGTGTTTTCTATGACATCTTGTTAAACTGTGAATTACTAGAGAGGTCAAGCTGAGACTGTTTATTTAGTCATGACATCCTGATAAACATCTGGGATGTTTTAATTAATAGCTGTGTATTCTATATGAATTTCGTATTCATTTTCAAATCAACACATCAGCAACTCTTATCTTCTGTCAACACCATCCAATATTTGAAAATAAGAGCATGCAATTATATAATAGAGCAGATTCATTGTTTTTTTTTTTGCATTACATTTGCAAGAATGTGCTACCAAATGTAATTAGGTCAATAACGCTATAGAAAAAATTTCTTGTCACTTCTCATGTTTTGCATTTCTTCCAATAGAAGTCAGTTAGAGATTTCTATATTGCCCAGAAATGCAAGGTATGCACCAAAAAAGGCAGCCACCAAAGAGCAAAATTTTTAATGATTTTTCAAAGTCATTTCTTGTTGCGAGCAGAAGTGCCACCTATCCCAAAGGTTTGATAGGATGGAAAAATTACAGAGGTTAACAACCACGACAAGTTTCAAGCACACTGGTTCCGTTACTTTGTAGTTATTGTGTCTCTTCTTGTTACATGCAGTATTGCACCACTTATCTCAACAGTTGATAGGATACAGACTTTTAAGTGGCCAATAACAATGGCAAGTTTCAAGTAAATTGATTTAGCCATTTTGAAGGTATAGCAGTGATACTGTATACCAGATATGTGAATGCTGACATGGACAACAAAAGCATGAAAACAGTATTTTTGGTGGATAATTATAGGCAAGGTGTTCGATAATGGCCAGGGGTTTGACATAAAGTAAAGGCTGGATGAAAAAATAATAGGCATGAATTTCTTGTGTCTGTTATATAACGTGCTACCAGCTGAGCTGAGTGTACACTTGTATTGCTTTAAGACATTCAACAAAGTAATGTTGCCATTTTCAACACTTTGTTGCTCTAGATCATTCATCTGAAGTATTATTATCCACAGATGTGTGTCACAGGAAGGAAACACAAAATAAAGGCCCTGTTAATAAATTCTAACATCACAGTACATGACTTTTAATTTGGAATAGTTAAAAGTAAAATATGCAACTTTCTTATTGGTCTGTTTACAAGCAGCGTCACTCAAACTTGCTCCACTCACAAACAAGCTTAGCGATAGAGCTGGCATAAGAACACATTATGAAAGAGAGATGGGGCTATGTTAAGAGCATCCATGCCACAGCCGTCGGAGCATCACAAACATAGATGAGATCAAAAACATGCTGCTAATCATATCACTATCACAAGCAACAGTTGCAAGATACGAGGCAGCTACAAGCTACAGCACTACATAGCTACACTAAGAGCATCATGTCCGGAGATGAATGCAGCGATTGATGTCAGAAACGAGGGACCTCCTCAAGGCCGGCATTGACAGTTATATCTGCAAACATCGAAGGGCTCTGTTCTGCAAGACAAAACATCTTAGCCAACTTATGCAACAAATAAATGTTTTCTGCTTGCAAGACACATACAGAGGGAGTGAAAACAACTGTTCCACCATACCTGGAATGGTCCTGGTCATCAAGAAATTCATCAGCAGTACAGTAGTGCTTTATTTGTGAAAAGAGGGCTAGCTATAGAAGAAACAGATGTGACAGAAGAGCATGACATCAAAGTCTTATCAATTGAGCCAAGCCATGCAGTAGTAACATAAACCGTAGACTTTGTTTACCCAGCTAATTTCCAAAGTACACCGTAAACCCCAGATCGTTGTTGGCGATTTTAATAGCGACAGTACCCAGCAGGGATACCCTGACATGAACAAGGATGGAAAAGCAGCGGAGGACTAGATGGATAATTACAATTGTGTCTTATCCACGACTCCAAACTAAAATACTCATTTTTCAGTGCTCGCTGGAAACACGGGGACAACCCAGACCTTGCGATGGTCACAAGTAACATTGTTGGACTGTGTAAAAAGACTGTTTTGGATCCTGTTCCATCAAGCAAACACCACCCCATCGGGATCCAAATCAATGCCACTGTAACAACACCTACCGTGCTCTTTAAAAGGCGTTTTGACGATAAAAAGACAGACTGGAAAAGGTTTACCAACAAGCAGGAAGAGAAATGCAAACATATAAAACCATCAAGCAAGAACTACAATCTAATTGCTAACTTGGTGCTCAAAACTGCTCGAAAACATATCCCATGAGGGTGTAGAGTTGAATATACACCTGGACTTTCAGAGGAGTGTGCAAGACTCTATGACAGCTATATCAGCATGTTTGAAGCTGATCCCTTCTCAGAAGAAACAACAAGGTTAGAAGGTGATGGAAAGCATTGCCCAAGATTAAAGCAAGACCTGGAATGCTCGTATTGGGGCTATGGGCATGTCAAAAAATAGCAAGAAGGCATGGGCACTTATTCACATGTTACTGTACGTGGTGATCCTAAAGTAGCCCTTCAGCTCCCAAAAGTTACTGCCAACAAAGCTGCCTACCAATTGCTAGAAAATGGCAAGAGTGGAAGAAGTGGAGAGAGGGAAAAAGATCAAGCTAAAGACTTTTTACTATGGAAGAGCTGGAAGCAGGAATCTCTACCCTCAAACCAGGAAAGGCAATAGGACTAGAAAACATCACAACTGAACAGGTCAGATACTGTATTTCAGTCACAAGGCAAAGATGTGGCTCCTACAACTCTACAACTGGTGCTTAACAATTCAATTAAATTTTATTTGTATGCTGTAGTGCCAATCATAATAGAATAGAATGCTTTATTTGTCATTTGTTTCCAACTACAAGCAGCACAGAAAAAAACAAAATACTTTTCTACTTTTCAAAATACTAAGGAGATCCATGATGATCTCGAAGCGCTTCACAATTCAAGGCCAAAATCTCAAGACTATACAGACAGCAAATCCAACAGAACCACCGAGAGCAAGCCAAGAGCGACAGGAGGAGAAAAACTTCCAGAAGAGAAAAACCACACACATTTTCCCTAGCATCTGGAGGAAAGCCCATATTACAGCACTGCTGAAACCTGGGAAAGATCCATTTCCTTCTAAAAACTTCAGACCAATCTCACTTTTGAGTCACACCTACATGCTCTTTCAACACCTAATCCTGAACAGAACTCGTCCATCTATCAACATTAATCTCGTCCCTGAAGAAGCAGGGTTCCACCATGGCAAGTCCACAACTAGCCAAATACTCAAACTCACCCAGTATATCTAAGATGGCTTTGAGGAAGGGATGGTAACTGGTAAGGCGTTTGTCAGCCTTTCAGCTGCTTATGATAGTGATCGACCGATATGGGTTTTTCAGGACCGATACCGATTATTAGTAGCTAAGGATGCCAATAACTGATATTTGGAGCCAATATTCATTTGCAGTAAAAGTGTAAAAATTGGCGTACAAATGTTGAATAATACAAACACTTAACTTCATTTAAATGTCTAAAACATGTTTATTTAACCAAACAAACAGAACATAAATAGCTCCAGAAGTGCATGGATCCTAGACTTACAAATTATTGGAGTAGTCGTGAGCTGTAGAGTTTTTCATGTGATTTTCACACAAACACATACTATTCTCCACATTACATACATTGCAGACTATGTATTAATAATACATAGAATGCTGAGAGCAGGACTGGTGAGCTAATGTTATGCTAAAAACTAGTCAGCCTTCATCTCAGCGTACTTCCCTGCAACAAAACAAGACTGAATTGAATTTCTTACTCTATCTCAAATCACACACAAAGGCTTCTACAATTACTGACTGCTTCCACATCGCTATCACCAACAGCACTGTTTCAAGTAATTCACAGACATGCCGGGAGGTGCAACTACCTTAGCAGAGCTGCTAATGTTTACTCCGCTTGTATGTTATTCTATTGCACACTGTAACATTAGAAGTAGTTGTGGGATATAGAGCAGTGGGATGTCCGTTACAATTTCGGGAGAGTTTTCTGCGTTTACGTTTGACAGACGTGTTTGCTCTCCGGAAAGCGCAAATATGTGTTTTGTCGTGTGGTTCTCCACATGACAAAACACATCTCTACTGTGTGTGTGTGTGTGTGTGTGTGTGTGTGTGTGTGTGTTAGGACAGCTTCCACTTACACATACAATGGCTTGTTTAACCAATCGGATGCCGCCGTGGGCAGAACAATGCCGGAGACAGAAGTGGCAGGAGAGAGAAAGAGAGAGGGGCAGCTTTGTCTGAGCCGAAATAAAACAGTTTTTGATTGATTTCTTGATATCGGCCCGTCATATTAAAACAAAAAAACCGATACCGATATACGTCAAAATTCCAAATATCTGCGCCGATAATCGTCGACCTCTAGCTTCTGACACAGTCAACCACAGACATTTCCTTTGCAAGATCCTGGAGACCACAAAGGACACCTGTCTAACTGAGTTGATTGAAAGCATGCTTGAAAACCAGCACTGCTTTGTTGAGCTAGGAGGAAAGAAAAGTAGATTGCAAAGACTGGAGAATGGCCTGCCACAGAGAAGTGTGCTTGCATGACTCTTGTTTTACATCTACTCCAATGGCCAAAAACAGACACCCACCACTTAATCTGTGCAAATGATCTTGGCGTAAATGCACAAGATACTGACTTCAAAACTGTGGAGGAGAGACTCTCCAATGCTCTCAAAGAGTTAACACCTTATTATGAAGAGAACCACCTAAAGTACATACTGTACAAATCCATCCAAGACACAGGTGTGCACCTTCCATCTAAGAAACTGAAGCCAAGCATCAACTGAAGGTCAGTTGGTCAGGAACCCCCTAAACACTGTGGACTCACAGTATACCTTGAGGTAGCCTGAACAGATACCTTTTTTAAAGACCCAGATTGAGAAAACAAAGTGTAAAGTGAATGCAAGAAACAACATCATCAGCAAGCTCACTGGCACATCCTGGGGTGCTAACCCACAGACTCTAAAATCAACTGCACTAGCCCTCTGCTACTTACAGTAGCTGCCGAGTGTGCCTGCCCTATATGAGAGTGAGCTACCCATGCACAGAAGTTAGAGCCTGCCCTGAATGCTAGCTGCCACCTTATTACAGGCTGCCTGAAACCAATACCTACGGACTGCCTGCACATCCTGGCAGGCATAGCCCCATCAGACATATGACAAAATGCAGCAAGCAAGAAAAAGTGTCAACAGCAGATGAAAGACATCCTCTGTTCAGCCATGTGCCAGCCTGAAGCTGACATAAATACAGAAAAGCCTCATACGCAGTGTAAAGGGTCACTCAGTTGAAAGAAAGCCTCAACAACCTTCAATCTGCAACAACAATGAAATTAAAGGTGAGCAAGGCATTGCCACTGTGCCACTTGCACGCTCTATTATGCGCAGCGAAGTGGCCGCGTGGCCGGGCGCGTCGTGTGTTCACTGAACAAATGTTCTCCAGAGTGACTTATACACGTTTTTTTTTCTTCTTCATTATGCATTTTTTGGCTCGTGCGACTAACATTCTGGAGCGACATATCACCCGGAAAATACAGTAGATAGTGGGTCTATGCAGCTAAAGCTGTCAGTCTACACTGTCTAAGGGACAGCAGTGAGGATTATTAATGGATGAGTCTGGACACTATCTTAAAAGAAGTAATGAGTATGTTAAAACCTGTAAAATACAATTATTTTAACACTGTAAACAGCAGTGGATCTAAATGAGGTTTCACACTTAAAAAAGGCCATTATTTTCTCATGAAATACATGAAATTATAAATAAAGGCCTGTATCCTTCTGTAGCTGAGGTTAATTAGGACACCAGAGACTATTTAGAGAAATTCATTATATGTGGTGACAGAATATGTTTGTAGGTTTGAAATGTGTATACAGTACCTTTCTGTTGGATGGCCTGGTGCTCCCTGTAGAGTTCTGATGGCTGTTTACATCCACGTAGGTGGACATGCGGCTGCCTGGGTTGTTGAGGCCCTAGAGACAAAAACAGACACACATACTGTGAGTTCCATCACACTGAGTGAGATGGATGCATTCACTAGTGTGGCTGTCAAGTGGCCTATTACACTACCTAATGTACTGTGGGGATGAATAGCAAATGGCTGTTTTGTGTGTATGAAAAAGCATGGTGGGATATTTGCATAATAGAGCGTGTGTGTTTATATGAGAAATATATTAAACCACATACTGGCCTGGTGAAATATGGAGTTTTAATGCAAATAGGGAAAAAAGTTTTATCATATACTCCATAGATGAGTACCAACTGTCAGCTAGAAAAGCCTCCAAATTTCTACTTAATTCATGTGACAATATCTGTACCTTGGATGCAAAAATGTTTTTGATCTCATCGTCTTCAGCAGAGGACTGTGGACCAGGGATGTCAGGGTTGCTGCTGCTGCGGACTCTGGACTGGAGAAGCATATTGCCAACTGCAGTTGCGGTGGCTCGACCCATGGTGCTGTACCGGCTCTCAGTCGAAGCCATCATGTTCCCTGAGCCTGGGAATGCATTAATGGATAAATGACAAATACCGAAAAATTGAAGGAAAATGTATGCAACCTATATACTTGACAGTTCCACTACCTGAATTGTGCATGTCCCTTGGAGGATCAGGAAGATGAAACACCCAGTAAAGGTAGGACGCCAAGAGGCTGTTCCTACCCTGCTGGTCTCTGATCAGCTCCTGGCTGTTATGGAGACTGTTGACAATAGACACCACTGACTCAAAGGAAATCTGGGCCAGATTGGCTGCAGAAGACAGACATAATACAACAATGTCAGTGTTATAAGATTCACAATATAATATGATGTGTTGCAACTTTTAAGTCCCTCAAAAATGCCAGATGTGTCATTTCTGTGAAGTAAATTAACTCATCCAAGGAAGTCAAGAAGACTCCTCACCTGTCTGGCCAGCAATGACCATGGGCTGCATGATGAGGGTGAAAAGTTTATCCAGGACCAGATGGAGGAAGAGAACCAGAGGCTCCAAAAGAGAAGAGGACAGGGAGATAATACTGAGCTTAAGCTCATGCTCCAACTTGTTCTCCGGAATCTTCTCGTCCCTGACCCGCAGTGGGAATGCAGATCCACCCTCCAGGGCATGACAGAGTTTAAAGAAACGCTCCAGGTGATTATCCTGGTACAGAAGAAAGATGTTTAATTGCAATGAGAAATTTGTAGGAAAAAGTACAAGGCAGAAAGTAATAGAAACAAAGACAGTACCGGTAAATGCAAATCAACATAGTGCATAAATGGCAGGCGGAGCGGATAGCCTCATTATAAGAATGTGGACAACTGATGCCTTCACAACTTGCATGAGAACCAATGCCATAAGAGCAGGGATTAAAGCACAAAAAATATTTTTGACTGAAATTATTTTTTCAGGCCAGTGCATATTCCCCTGCAACATGCTGCACTACACATTAAGAATGACACCTTTTTCGCGCAATAGTTTCCCAAAGATTTCAAGAAAAAAGGTTAAATG
>JAQQAE010009524.1:0-14557 GCA_029823295.1 Pseudamia nigra
TTATGTATGGAAAAAATTAAAAATGTGACATTTTTGGATGGTGCGCCTTATAATCCGGTGCGCCTTATAGTGCGGAAGAGGTAGAAGAGCAGCACCTGTGTGGACATGCTCCTGCTATGTGTGTCCGTCCTCTACATCAAGTACAGAATGTTAATTAGTAGGTCTCACATTAGCAATACTTATGTCTCCTCAAGGTTAAATGGCACTGCTGTTCCAATGATTTCCAATTACAGCATGACAGCAGACACGGGGACATTCTCACAAAGAACCACAAGAAAAATAAAACCACGATGGCTGGAGCAGGGAAGTGGTTTTATATGTAATCTACAAACCAGTTGACTAGTCTTCATGGACGCCACCTTCACAAACTCATATTGAGCTCTCCCTCACACACACATGAATGCACACCGCACACACATGCGGCGCAGTGCTCTGTGTTAGAGTAGCTTATTGTTCTTTGTATAGAGGACACAATATCCAAGTTTGGTAATAGAGGTTAGATTAATTGCTGACAAATCTGTATTCAGCAGTTTCCTTTCTCTCTGCTTGACAGATTTATGACAGAGATTGATGGAGGGGAGGGACGAGCTGAGGGCGGCCTCTGTTCTGTGATAAAAGAGGACAACAGCTCAGTGAGTCAAAGAGCGAGAGAAAGGGGGAAAAGGAGACCAGGATGATTTTGGTCAGATCTTACATCCCAGAGCTCATAAACTCTATCCTATGCTCTGATAACCAAATTCTGCAGTGGTGAAAATATTGAGTGTCTGCAGAGATGTTGTGAGAGTCACTTTTATTTTGTTTTTCCTTTGGGGGCTCTGAAAATAATGTTAAATGGTCAAAACACTCTGTGTAGAAACAAACAGCTACTTTTAAAATTTATCTTTGCCTAATACAAGCTGTCTTGATTTCAGTGTTTTGGTGATGTCACTAATGGTCTCAGTCAGTCCTCTGTGTCCACTAAAACCATCAGAACCACCAGGATCATCCTGGCACCTAGCAGGGCGCCTTGATGGTATCCACGGCACTGACAGGAACAGGCTGTGGTCAGCAGTCACCTATTTACATTTAAATCAAGAAACATGAGATCAGACATGAAAGGACATGTGATGAAATGAGACGAGATGAGATAACATGAGATGAGAGGAGATGAGACAAAATGAGATGAAATGAGATCAGACATGTGATGAGATAACATGAGACCAGATTAGAGGAGATCAAATAAAATGAAATGAGATTAGAGGAGATGAGGTAAGAGGAAATGATTTTAGAGCAGATAAGATTAGAGGAGATGATTATGATAAGAAAGGAGATGAAATGAGAGGAACGGAGATGAGAGGAGATGAGATGTGATGGGATGACATGTTAGGAGAGGAGAAGAGGAGATGAGATGAAATGAGGTGAGATGAGCTTTATTGTTTTGGGATAAAAGTGCACAGCTGCATTTACAACATACACATAAGTAAGTACAATGACAAACAGTCACAGAAGGCTGCCTGTTGCACAGTTTGCATGTTGCACAAACTGACATTGTACATAAGCATATAGCAGAAGGGCACATGGCAAAATGCTGCAATAAAATAAATAAAATGAGGGTAAGAAGTGTTCAATAAAATGTAATCTAAATCCAAACTAAATTACAAGAGATAAACATATATGTCTCCTACTCCAGCTGAGGGTTGAAGTGACTGTGGCTGTTTAGCACTGAAACGGATGAAGGCATAAATGAGGGTTTAAAATGATTATGATGTGTAGTTTACAAACATGGTACAATGAACCAGCTGTGGCCAGCAAATGTGACTTTGGATCACACATCAAAATGAACTAAATAAGTGCTAAATCAAAATGAACAAAATCTTCTCAATGGCAACACAAAAAACAAAGAATGAACATAATGACATTAACCCCACAATGACCAAAAGCAGGATTTTTAGAGACAAAAAAGCTGCTTATCATCTGAAGGAAAGTGTCTTATTGGGGGATGACAAATGCACGGTTTACAAATACTGACAGGGACGAACCCCCTGTCCCCCCTGAAATCTGCACCCATTCTTACAACCTACTTAAACTTGTGTGCACAACTAAACCCAGACACTCCCACACAGATATCTCCATGTGTTTACAGATACACATATTGATATAGTGCAGTGCATGTGTGTCCTCGTAGCCCCTCGGACAGGTCACTTCTGTGCAGCCCAGATCATCTCCAGATGTGCACACTGTGTTCTTACCTCAGGATACAAACCTGGGGGAGGGGTGTAGGATGGAGAGGGAGTGGATGTTCTCTGTAAATGGAACCAGGTCAAACAGTTTGGAAAAAGAAGGGATACTTTCCCAGGATTCTTAAAATGATGTAACAGTATTGAATATAAATAAATATCAAGAAATCCATATACTGCAGGGGACATCTGCAGATGCAAATTTTAACTCTGCTGCCCCTTAGTGGTATAAAAAACAACTACACAAACATGTTTTTAACTCTTTCACACACGGTGTTCACTACAGTGGACAGGAACAGGGTGACATTAAATTTATAGTAATTAAAAAGTTATGGCAAGAAGTAAAGCAAAATGCAATAATACAGTGGGTACTTTGACTTAAAATGAGCAAAAATAACCAGGAAAAAGAAGCAACATGAGAAGCAAAAGGGACAAAATAGTAAGACAAATGAATAAAAGTGAACAGAATCGGAAGAAAAATGAACAAAAGAATAAAAAACAGAAAAATGCAACAAGTTGAGTATTTTGACCAAAATAATGAACAAAATAATCAGGAAAAAGAAGCTGCATAAGAAGCAACAAAATGACCAAAGTAACCATTAAAATGAACTCAGATATTATATTTAACACGATAAATAAAAATGATGAATAAGTAATCACAACAAAAATGAACAATGTAATTAACAAAATTAACAAAAATATCATTAGAATGACCAAAATAACCAACAAAAAGAACAAAAATGAATAATGTATTTAACAAATGAATAAATATGAACAAAACTAAATAAAATAATCACAAAAACAAACACAAATGAACAAAAAATATCACTAAAATGACCTAAGTAACTAATAAAATGAATTACAGATATACCGAACAACATGAATAAAAATTAGCAAAAATAATCATGAAAACAAAGATGAACAAAATAAGTCAAAATTAACGTCAAAATCCACAAAAAATGAGACAGTATAAGTAAGCTTAGTGTTTCATCCTCCACTGACTCCATTCTCTTTTAATTTTAATTTTATTTATTTTCTTTATCATTTTGTTGATTTTTTTCAGCATTTGAGTTCATTTTGTTTATTATATTTATAATTTTTGTGCATTTTGTTAACAGTTGTTCATTTCATGTATCATGTTGCACATTTTTATTAATTTCCTAAATATTATTTCATGTTCTATTGGCAAAACAGACAGCTAGTGATTCCTGTGAGTTTGTAAGGAGCTGCAACAGTCAGTGTAAGATTTAACAGAGCATCAGACTAAAACCAAAAGTGCAATAACTCAGACAGCATGTTTTAATCTTGAACTGTTATTGTTTATTTTCCATTTTCATAATCAAAAATTACATTACATTTACATATAAAACATGTAGAATTATGTCCTAATCATTCAGTGGTTGAAGAGACAAAGCAGCTTTCTCACTATGGCGCTAAAACCTCTGCGGGTTAGGGTCACTGCAGGACAGATGCTGGTCTTGCGGAACGCCTCACTCCATCATCTCACATCTAGCTTTCATTTTCCTCGTCTGTCACTCTGACCTTGTCCTTGAAACAGACATGAGTGTTGTCCTATATCCATGACAAGGACACAGCTGCACACACTGCACAGGTTTCACATTCATCCACAAGTACACTACCGGTCAAAAGTTTTAGAACACCCCGATTTTTCCAGTTTTTTATTGAAATTCAAGTAGTTCAAGTTCGGTGAATAGCTTGAAATGGTAGAAAGGTACATACTGAACTGCCAGAGGTTATAAAAAATAAGGTTACCTAAAACTGAAAAGTAGTGTACATTTCAAAATTATACAAAAGACTTTTTGGGCAACAGAACATGAGTTAACAACTTAAAGCTGTTCTGCACCAATGGACGTCAGAATAGCCTCTTTTTCTTATTCTGACGTCTTAGCAACGGCTTTCTTGTGCATCTCAACCTGTCAAACCTGCAGCTCTGCCTTCTCTTTGTTGAATCTGCAACTTGCTTAGTACAACCACAATTAATCTGTGCTTGAAGCTGTTGTCCTGTGAGCCGCCTATTATGCAAACTGTTGACTCTCAGACTCTTCTGATTCTGTTGTGGCTTTGGGTCTGTCAGACCTCTTCCTGTGTTTCCCCTGATTCCTGAGTGCCTTTTGAGGGTGAAGGAAACTGTACTTACTGACACCTTGACTTGACTTGTGTTTTGATGGTTTATCTCTCTTCTGTTGTTAGTTGCCTTTTTGTCACCATTTTTATAGCAGCACAATGTTTTCTGCAGTTCAGTACTGTTCAAATAATGCTCATGAGGGTATGGCACCACAGTGTGTTCCAACACCACTTTTCTGGAGATAGATGGGCTTTTAATTAATCAAGCAATCTTGGGACACCTACATACAGGAACTGGCAGCACCAACTTTTAAGGCTTGATCAACCTCCACTGGTACAGAGCAGCTTTAAGTTTTGACCCATGTCTTGTTCCCTGAAAAAGTTCCCTTGTTCCCTTTTTGTATTGAATTTCAATAAAAAACTGGGAAAATTGGGGTGTTCTAAAACTTTGAGCCAGTAGTGTACAAATGATGTGAGGAAACTCCACACATGGCTCTTTAAACAAAGTTATCCAAAATTGTGTGCTGTAGTGATTTCTTCAACAGCCTGAGCTTTTTAGTCCAGTGGAAGTTTCTTAAATCCAGAAATGTTGAACAATAGAAACTTTTAAGACTGAAATGTCATCTATAATAGGCCTAGTGGATGAAATTTACACCTTTTTCATCTTTGGGCCCCAGATGAACCCATTTGATTTTTACCTCCACCAAGAAGGTTATGTTTTTGACAGCATTTGTTATTCTGTTAGTTAACAACATAACTCAAAAATTTCTTAACGGATTTTGCTGAAATTTTCTGGGCAGCTCAGAAATGCGACAAAAAACAGTTGATTAGATTATGGGGGTGATGTGGATCAGATTCTGGATCTTGGAATTTTTTTAAGTATTCTTCACCATAGACACATAGGGCCAAATGATTTTTTGGGCAACTTTACAAAAAAAATGTCTAGAAGATTTGAAAAAAAAAAAAAAAAAAACAAGACAATATCCTTACACAGCAGGTTCTACCATGGAACAAAGTTTGATCCAGATGCCAATAATATTCTGAATCGATCTGGATTGCTAAAATTCATAGAGCTGATAGAAAATGTGCTACTGTAAAGTAACAGAAAAATCTCCAGACATGCAACTGACATCAAACTGTATCTGAAACCCAGCTGATTCAGCACAGTGTCAGCAGATTCAATGTATCTTTAATATTTGTGAAGCTAGATTCAGAGGAAAACGGAATTATAAAAATATAATTTTATCAATGTAATATCAATATAATTCCAAATGCTAAGACTAGGTTTTCATGGTTAAGGAATCCAATAAAGGGGGAAAATAGTCTAGTAATATTTATTCTGGATACAATAATACTGTGGAGGAGGTCTCTGAGTGTTTTCTAGTTGCCCAAGATGCAGTTGTTAGCAGCCAAACTAAAATTTCACCCACTTGACATATAGATGCTGTTTAAATCATAAATGTTTCTAGTTTTCAACACTTTGGTACAAGACTATTTGAACTTCCCGAGTTCTGATTTGAAGTGGTTTTAAGGAGGTCAAAGGTCAGAATCAAAGCACAGTGGTAATGTATTTTATGACGAGGCGACATATACAGCACAAATATTTATTGTCACATACATTAACATGTGTGACCTGCAGGTGTTTCTTTGCATTTGTACCATACATTCACATATACATAATGAGTTGAAAATCAGGTTTAAGACACATGATACTAAGACGCTCATTTAATAATTGTTTTACTAAATAAATACAATCCTACAAACCCGGATATTTAGGTGTTTTCACAATTTGGTTTAGTCCATAGAGCATTATTCTTTCCTTGTATTGGTTTGTAATTCTGAACATATATTTACATAGTGAATAATATTGAATCATGCCATTCATTAGTTTAGCTATGAGTCCTCAGACACACAAGGAGTATTCACATTCAAAAGTCTGACAGAATTAAAGCAGAAGTACACGACAGTAAACACACTGTACTAAACTTTCAGACGTGTCTTTGTGGAGGTATAACATGTGGAGTTACAGTCACATATTATCGTACTTGTGCACTTTGCTTTAAGTCACTTGAATAGAAACATAGGGACTCTTACAGAAAATAGCCTGGCAAATTATTATGCGGCAATTTAGTAAAAGGATATTAAATAAAACAGCACATACATAGCTTTGAATATAAATAAATGAATCCAGTCAAGTATTAATTCTTCATCTAGAGAGAGGTTATTAATGGATGCCAATAGGACATTTTAGAAACTGCTATAAGAAGATTTTGGCGCAGATAGTGGCTAATGTATAATATTAGATTTCTAACCTGGAAAAACTACTTTTACTCATGAAAATAAGAAGTTCTTGAATTTCTTTAAGCAGGTAGACTAATTATTATTGCCTTTTTAACAAATCATACATCCCTAGCTTTTATAGTCTCAGTTCTTTGTGGTGAAGATGATCAGCTTTTTCCTGCTTCAAAACAAGGTCATCCCTATCTTCCCACAACTCTATGCTCCCACATTTCAAAGATTTTTTCTTGTCCGCGTGTGCATCTAGAAGCACGATTACCCAAAAACAACTACTTTGATTTGCACCAAATTTGGTAGAGGCATGTAGCATGGGCAGAACACTTCTCGTAGGGTAAGGGGTTAGAGATTTGATCAATCCAATGAGGAGTAAAGAGACCTCAGACTAGCAGACGTACACACAGACATACGTCTCTATTATATAGTTAGATTACCGTACTTATGAGGCTTTTCCACAAGCAACTACTTGGCTCAACTTAACTCTACTCGGTTTTTAGGGTTTCCGTTAGGTGATAGTACCTGGTACCGGGTACTTGTGTAGTGCCTACTCGGCTGGGGTTCCAAGCCACCCGAGAACAGACTGCAGGCCAGTGATTGGCAAGTGAGTGACGTCACTGGAAGCATCTTGAGAGAGACTCTGACACAACAATCAAACCCACCATTTTTAAAAACCCATCAACAAAACATATTTCTTTGTATTAATGCTACGTCTATTCAGCAAAAATGGCTACATGTAAAACCACACCATGGTGCAGCGACAAGGTGCAGATGTTTCTGTGCTGACAACAGAATCTAGAGCGAGGTAGGCGGAGTGATCCGAAATGAAATGTGAGAACACAGGGCTGTGGGAACATAGACACACTCTCCTCTAAACTATTATTATTATATATTGGTCTTCAAAAATCCCCAATCCATCAGTGACTGATTTAACAGGATACATGTACTGATGGAAAAAGTAGGAATTTATATACTGTATATTGATCTGGATGGTAATGAACTATGCATATTGCACTGCCACGACTTTTGCCTCTTGTCCCATTACATATTTATTTATAGATTAGTCACTTTTTAACAGTTTCAAGCCTGTTAAAGTCCCCCGTATGCAACAATAGTGGCTTTTTGACAAACTTCTGATGTCTACCATCAGGTCTTCCATATTTTAACATACTCACTAATATCATTAGTAATGTACTGCATCCTTCAGCCTTTCTCTTCATATTCTGCTTATTATATTATGTACACTTCAGAAAGTAAAGAGAGAATATAAGATATTGTATCTGAAAATAAATTATTGTAATAAATCACTGTAAAATAAGCTTCACCTAATAGAGCTCTTTAAAATAAAAAATATCACATTTCTATCTACAGAAAGTGCAACTACAAATTAGGTATTATTGAAGATCATTCTTTCAGACAATCATCTCTCTGTTTCCTTCAGCTCCCTGATCTTTGAAGGGAAGCCTGTGCTCATAAATGGAAGGATAATCTCTTTCTAAATGAAATAAGACTGACAGAAAATATAATCATTAAAACCTGGTTTAGTCAGGAAATAACAATGTGGTCATTTCAGACCTTTAAACTATGTGAGGTCATTTCAAGTTTCTTTTTGGCATAGTTAAAAACATCTAAGTTTCATCTGTTACATTCTCAGACAACCCGTTACAACCTGGTGCAGATGAACAGAGATAAGTGGCACGAAATAAAATCATGCTCAGTAAAAAGTAAAAATCATGCCAATTTTTGTTTTGAAGGTTCGTAAAAGTTTGGATGCTATGGGGGTAAATTATTGCTCAAATGTAAATCCTTCCCCCTGAAATAAATGTATTAACAATCATTATTACTGTCCTGATGCAATGACACAATCATTGGCCACTTTAATAGGTACACCTATCAGTGCAGCTCATTAATGGAAATGTCTAATTATCCAATCACATGGCATCAAGTCAGTGCATTCACATGTACTTCACAAACTGATAATCCAGAATTTAGTTACAAAACTATATTCAGGGTTTGCAGTGAATGGTGTACAACTGAGAAAATATCCAGTGAGCAACAGTTCTCTGGGAAAATGCCTTGTTTGAGACCAGAGGTCAGAAGAGACTGGTCCGAGATGAGAGAAATGCAACAGTGACTTAAATACCCTCTTTTGACAGACAAATAATGCAAAAGAGCATCTCTGGTCCTTGAAGCAGATGGGGTTCAGCAGCAGGAGACCCCAACAGGTGACACGCCCGTCCACTAAGGGAGTGTCAGTCAATACAAGACTGGAAAATGTCACTGGCCACATGTGGCAACATTCAGATGGTAGCTTTAGAATTTGGCCTAAACAACATGGACACCTGGATTCACCCTGAGTCCCACCAGCAGTTCAGACTGATGGTGGTGGTGGTGGCTCATTACAGCCCCTTAGAACCAACTATTGTGGAAAGCAGTGTTTCCAACACCTTTTTTCCTGGGCCTGCACTTTTTAAAATAGGACAAAGTGCAGTTCTCTATTAAAAAATCTATAAAATCATGCTGTGAATTTCTGCATAAACTGACATTTTTCACCATTTCAATATATCTTAACATTTACAAGACATATACTGTAATGTGATTTTGAATGTGTTCAATAACATGTATTATGCTTTTACTGAAAAATAGAAAAATAACACCAATATTAACACCAAATATTTACATTTAGGTGGAGGTAACGGCGTCGTATTTTTCCCTGTCATCTGTAAAATAAAAAGAATATTTTAAGCATAATTATTAAAAGACCTGAAGTCTCCTGAAGGTTTTTGAAATGCAAATTTATTTCACAACCCAAATATTTCTCCTTTTATCCACCTGTACATCCCAACCCAGTGCTTGATAATGAAAGCCACCACCTGAGAGTATTGCTGCTGACCATGTCCATCCCTTTATGACCATAGTGTACCATCTTCCGATGGCTCATGGGTCTAATGAGGTGTACTTAATGAAGTGGCCAGTGAGTGTATACATCTCTCTCACACACACAAACACACATCTGACCCGTCATCATCCAAAGTGCCTCTCGGGAGCATTCATGAACTCGTCTGAGGTAAAGAAATAAGACACTGAACTAACACGTGACATACAATGTTTGGCTCAAGTCCTACACAATCAGTAGTTAAGAGACACATAAATAAAGGGAAAACATTACACCTTAAAACATATTACTGAAGCCACTGAAGGGTCTTCACAGTTACAGTTTTCATTGTACTTTCAGTTCACATCATCTCACAAAACTGACACAAAGCTTTACACCCCAAAGAGGATTAGTCTATGTATTACTACCAAACAGACTGACCATATCATCACTAATAGGAACACTGTCATAGCACACTAAATAAACTGGACTCTAGTAGATTTAGATTTAGATGATGGACAAACCTAAGTACATGAATAATAAAACCAAAAAAACCTGAATTTTTTGACGAGGTTTTTAAATTCTACTTCATCGTCCAGCTAAAAAAGAAGTCATAGTTTTTGCCCAGTGAGTCAAAACAGAGGATGTTGTTGTTGTGTGTATGTTTGTGCTCTTCTATCTTTGTGAGGGCCACCGCTTTATAGTCCAGTCTGCTACAAACAGCTTTATACTCCAGTCTGCTACAAACACCAAGCAATCTTTCATCTACTCCTATATACCCCTGTTTCAAAAAAGTTCAGTCACTGTGAACAATGTAAACAAAAACAAAATGTGATCATTTGCGAAGCCTTGAAACTCAAGTCAGTCCTGGTTGTTGGCCTTCTTTTGTTTTAATGATATCCTGAACTGTAGGATATGAAATCCCCACATTCTGAGAAACATTATTTTTGAATTGTTGCCCTATTTGTCAGGAAATTCTTTGTCGAGTGGTGAATACCTCAACATCTGTACTTCAGAAAGGTCTCTCTGTGATGCTCTTCTATTATCAGTCATGTTGCTAACCAGTTGCCTATGAAAAACATGGTTTCATATACAGAGGCCTCTGAAACTATCAGTAAAGTGTCAGACTCCTCGCTGAAAGCAGAAAAACCCTCAGCCCCATTTTCAGATATCAGGTTCTGAAACAAGATGTTGGAATTTCTGTGTATTTGTGAAAAATGCACAATCATCACTGTAGAGTCATTTATTTTCTACCCCATGATCCTTGTGGTGGTTGGGTGGAAGGGGATGCTGGAGCCTATTCCAACTCATTTATAGTGTGTTCCAGTTACTTTGGAACTCACAGGTTCAAGCTGGGAGTGACGAAAACTCAGATCTGATCACACTCCAGCTGCAAAGTCGGAAAGACATGGATGTGCACTGGAAAGGCAGCACGTACGGAGAACAGACAACTTCCAAATGCATGTGCAGTCTATGTAATAACAACTGTACATGGCTTTTTGTGCATCCAGTGCTAGTTTAAATTAAATATGAGGCTTTAGTGCTTGGCAAAGGATCTGATTCTGATTGTATTTATACTTTAAACAGTGACTCAGCTTTTTTGGAAACAGGGTTCTATATAAACTTAGATTCCTCTCACATTGTAAAACATGGTTAATCATCTACAAACTCTAATATGAAACATAAGTCAACTCTTTTCTAAAACAATTTCAGCAAAAATTAAGTGCCATAAATAAAGGCTCCTATAATAATCTGCATATTTAGCTTAAAAAACAGCCTATATTTCTAGTTTGACTTGTGCTATGGCTTTGATTAGACTACATATGGCATTAAAATATACCCTGCAGTGAGTTACTTGCTTAATGCTGGGTTAGTGAAGCTGTTAATAGGCAAACAGCCATTTGGGGAAAAAAGGATTTGTTGTCATTAAGTGTCATTTTTGGAGCTTCCTATACAGTTTTGAAATACAGTATTACACACTAATGAGTTTTATATGAGTTAATGGCTTCCAGCCTTCAGTCAGATACTGGTCCCGTGTCTCAGAGGAGACAGGGCGGATGGCAGCAGTGTCACACTGTCCTTCCTGTTGTTTCATTATTTACTGCCACTGTGGTTTCGCTGTGGCCCAGGGGGTTTATCTATGTTTCATTTTTTCAAGTTAATTATCTCTGGGCTGGAAGTTTTATTTACCTGCAGACATTTTGAGAAATTGAAGATGACGCACTGGCCATCATGTGTCACCAGAGGCTGATTTAGCAGCTTAAAGCTATGGCATTGGGAGGCGTGTTTTTATTGAACATCTATGGATCCTCTGTCATCATGTTTTGTCATTTTCATTTCATTCTTCCTGTAATTTATTAATGCATCAACTAGTGTCGTTACGGCATAGATTTATGAAGGGAACCAAAATGAACAAAATCAGCAAACTTTTGACAAAAAATTCATTGTAAACCAAAATATCTTTTTTTTTTAACCAGTTTTATGTATTTTACCCATCAACTAAGCACTAAATAAACATAAACTCAAAATGAAAATGAAAAATGAAAAAAATAATGCACAAAATTAGCAGAAATTAAAAACAGCATGAACAAAATAATCAAGAAAATGATGAAAGTGAACAAAATAAGCCAAGTGAGTCAAATTCAACAAAACAATAAACAAAATAAAAGGACAAAATGAACAAAATAACCAATACACATGAAAAAAACCCTGAACAACACTAAGAAATGATCAAATATGATTAAGGTCGTGGTGTTGGTTAAAGAGTCTGAAACTGGGGCAAACCACTGGCACTGAGAATAAAATTCAGTTGAAGTCCATGAACCTCGATGGCAACGATGTTTAAAAAGGTTAATATTAAGTTAAGCATTAGTTTTTAATCCCACAGCTTCTCTCAGAAAACAAACACCATATTTGTACAGTCCCCACAAAGATAGAAGCTCATCTGACATCTTCCCCTCTATGTGTTTTAAATCCTTCTCTTATGTGTGACAGGTGTGTTATGTGAAGCTGGTAGAAACTGTCAGAACTCTGTTCTATATGCACTGAAGTGGCTGGTGGTCGTAGCAGCCAAACCTCAACATCCTGTGGTCCAGAGGTCAAATGACATAGTCAAGTGTGCAGGAAGAGGACATCCTTTACTCATCTATGAATGCAATCTCTTCAATCCTGCAGAACAAAACATACACAAACAGAGTGAAGATCGAACACAGGATAGTTAACAGATTAATTAATTGTATGATCCTCGCTTTTTTTTTTTAAACCTGTGATGGGTTTCATGTTTTAATTCTTATTTATTACATTTTACTCTAAATAGGATGTGTGTTTTCTGTTATATTTATGCAATGACTGATTTATTTGTCCAGTAAATGCTAACTTCACATCTACTGAATTCTACTCTATATTAGTGCATGGCATTCATGAGATATGTTCATTTTTTATCACGCTGATATTGAGAGTTGGATTGGAAATAACATCCCACCTTGGTTTAGATACAGTACCTGCCTGTACATCCTAAGACGAAATTGATATGGCTCATGCTGACTGCATTTAACATCATAGATGTATGGCAACATCAGTATATTACGCCTATGACCAGACAAAAGTTTGGACACACCTTCTCCTTCAGTGTTTTTTCTGTATTTGCATTATTTTCAACATTGTACACTAATGCTGAAGACATCCAAGAACTTGTACGGAATTATGTAGCAAACAAAAAGGTGCAAACAACCTAGAACATGTTTTATATTTTAGATTATCCAAAGTAGCCACACTTAGCTTCAATTACAGCTTTGCACACTCATGGTATTCTCTTTTCAGACTCAGTTAACCCAAAACAGTTTTCAAATCACAGATGTGTTAATTTGTGTCATTTCTTGCCTTATGTATGTGCTTTAGACCAGGGATTTTCAACCAGTGTGAAGGCATTAAAAGTGGTCTCTGGCCTTATGGTTTCAGTGTCTCACCAAAACAGTCCAATCATGGATGGTGAGCAGAGCTTCCAGCAAAAGCAAGTGTTTTTTTTTATACATTTTGCAACTACATACAGTATGTCGGTGAGTGTATTTTCCTCACTGGCATACACGAGAAAGAAGTACAGAGCAAGACTGGAGCCAGAGAATGATGTGAGACTGTCTCCATCCGCCACCATACTGCTGACAATACACAGACTCACACTAGCAGGTAAGAAAAA
This sequence comes from Pseudamia nigra, assembly GCA_029823295.1. Classification (NCBI taxonomy): domain Eukaryota; kingdom Metazoa; phylum Chordata; class Actinopteri; order Kurtiformes; family Apogonidae; genus Pseudamia; species Pseudamia nigra. Next base: position 13,661 of record JAQQAE010009524.1, read on the forward strand.
CCCTTAATCTGAACACCTGTCATACTGAACAGCAGTGGTCCCCACGTTGCTTCTTAGTCAGAATGGTGGTCCCTGGATCTAAGCCCTAATTCAGAGCATCAGCACAGGCAGCTCACATAAAACAGTAAAGTGATTCTTGAAATGTCTATATTAATACCACAGATATTACACTTTCAAATGATATGCTTGTTTAATTTATCACATGCAGTTCATGTGCTGTGCAGGGCATTTTGAAAAAGGTGTTTGCAAGGGGCACAATTTTTTTTTAGGAGGAGGTGGATGGGGTCATTATGGCAGTCAAACAAAACTGTTTTTCTGCTGAATCACCAACCTCTACTATGGAGAAATGTTAATTGTTCATGGTGCAGGACAGGGTTTTGATCCAGGGACTACTATTCTGAATGAAGAGCAACCTGGGTATCACTGCTGTTCAGCCTGAGGACAGGCGTTGAGATTAGGGGTTTTTTTTCTAACCTGTTAGTGTGATTTCTGGCCATGGTGAATTGCACAGAGTGTGTCTATTCTTGGCAGTACAGGGACAGATAGGGACAGTATTATATTATTCTCTGGCTGTAGTCTTGCCATGTACTTATTCATCTGGTATGTCAGTGTGGAAAATGCACTCTCACAAAGTTACACTAGTATTAATGAATAGCTTGAAATGATACAAAGGTACAGTAAGTGTCTGGCAGACCCAAAGAACAAGATGGTGGCTTTGGGTCTGTCAGACCTCTTCCTGTCAGAGTTGTCTATTGATGATGAAGGAAACTGTGCTCACTCACACCTTGTCTTTGCAATTTCTCTAGGAAAGACCAACATCTTTACAGTGGGGACAATAATTATTGGGAAATGTAAAAATGTGCAAGTTCACCCATTTAAAAAGATAAGAGAGGTTTG
>JAQQAE010009525.1:0-14557 GCA_029823295.1 Pseudamia nigra
TTCCCACTGGCCTCCTGGAAACACTAGCATCAAGCATGGTGAAACGAATTTCTGAGGTGATTAACAAGAATGGAACAACTACTCATTACTGAGTCCTTTTTTGAAAATTTGATTTATGTTTTAGGGGTTTTTTTTTGGGCTTTTAAAGGCTGTGGTCTTAAACTTTTGATCAGATGATGAACAACCTATTTCAGTTTAATGATTCTTTGCAATAAATTGCTTACTCAAATTTTTTTTCTCGTCTAACTCCCATTTCTTTTCTTTTTTTTTTTTGCATTTTGAAGCATTGCTTAGAACCTTGTTAAGATCCAACAGTGCAAAGTGTACATTCTTGCAATTTTTCAACTGGTCTTAAAATTTTGATCAGGGTGTATTTTTTCTTAGACTATACTGTAATTAAGCCCAACACAGGTTGAGTTTTATAAGGGTATCCTGCTTTTTGGATACTAATTGTTTCTATATTGATTTTCAAATGGATTTATATTATCAGTAACTTAAATAAAGATTATTTCGACATTAAATTTGAAAAAAAAGTATTTCACACAATGGCATAGGACTGAATGGGCTCCATGATGTAATTCATAATGTTATCTGAGTGTGGACTGATACTGACCTTCGTATTGCAAAATAAAGAGTCAAGCAAAGGAAAATGGCTTCACAAGTCAAGTTCACAATTTTGCTTGAGTGATTAAAAAAATGTAAAAATGATTCAGCTTTATGTGACTCATTATCAGCTTAGATCTAATTCTTGTTTTGCGCGAAATGCTTAATATTATTATTATTATCATTATTATTACTCAGCAATATGACAAATGAGTCCACTGGCTCCATAAAACAGGTGTATACTCAGCTGAATGCACTGGCAGCAGGCAGAACACACACAAAGCAGGAAGGAGGAAACTGTGATTCACAGTGTCATTCTGCAATTTTTGGAAGCCAAGCGTGTGCTAATCAACAGTCGTGAATATTTATGTCCGTAGAAACAACATGAGTATCATATGGAACATATGATACTGATCCTTGTGATCGGTTTCCTGGAGTAGTAATCCAGTATTCATTGTGGTTACAAAAGGATATTGAAGTGTCAGGATGAACGGGAGATTTGAAGAGATTTCCAGACAATAAATAAGATATGTATGCTAATTTCACAGAGGGTGATATGAAGGAATCACAGAGAATCAGGTCCCATTCTATGCAGGCAAGGCTAACATGTTAGACGACTGCTTCAACATAGTGGCATATAAATGAGAATTGACATAAGCCCAGCTTGGTCATGACTATTATTCTTTTCCATAAAACAGAAAGGAATTGCATTAATATGCAAGAAATAGAGATACAGAATTCAAAAAGCAATTTATACAAATGTATCTTCCTCAACTGCTGCTGAAGTCAGTAGGTAAATCAATTGAAGGGAAAGACCTATCGTTGCATTAATGGCCAAAATGATTAAACAGATCATCGTAATAATAATTGGTATAGTTTTGTAATTCTTAATAAAGAATATTCCGAATGCCTTTCTGGGCTAAGCCCCTGATCACAGGTAAGCAATGTTGTGTGGTCAGCCTGTTTACAGTATTTGTGTATTTTCAGATGCACAGTGCTGCGTAGAGTGTAACAGAAAGTGTGATTTAAAAATTGTGAGGCATATACAGAATATACATATACAGAATGAAAATAAAACTTAGACTAGTAAATTTTAAAAAGTACCATATATATGTGATATTGTTATTTTTAATTCCCATATCTGCCTAGATCCCATCAGGTTCTGGTCCCATAGTTAAGATCTTACACATGTAAGTTGTGCAAGTTTGGACAATTTTTCACAGATTATTTGCCAAAATTTTCAAAAGTTAGTTTCCATGAAAATGTGACCTGTAAAGTGTCACATTTTCATGGAGACTGCATTTCAAACTTAAGGTAATATAAGTTCTAAAACAACTAGAATATTTGCAGTCTCCGAGGAGATTGTGTGGGACTGCTGATTGAATTTGCTGAAATTAATGAATGAATGAATGAAACTTTATTTATAGAGCACTTTACAACAACAACAAAGCTGACCAAAGTGCTGAAATGCTGAAGAAAAAGTTGAAAAAGTCCAACGTGTAAGAGTTATTTAAGCATAAGAGTGAGTTGAAGCTGTTGAAAGTTGAAAAAGTAGTTTAAACATAATTATTTGAAGTACAGTGGTACCCCGGATAACGAACGCCTCGGACAACAAAAAATTCAGATACCGAAGAAAAAATCTGCAAAAAATCTGAACCACAAAACAAAAAAAAATTTGCTCAACGAAAGAAGACGTGTCTTCGCCCGGGTCACGTATGCGTCACTTCCGGGTCTCGACGAGAAAGACCCAGGAGTCAACGCGCGCTCACCCAGAAGGGAGAGCACTAGCCCTAGCCGCTAGCACTAGCTGCTAGTGTTAGCCGCTAGCTGGCTGTGAAACAAGACTGCCTCACCATTGGCATCTATGAATCATCTCCTCAATGCAGAACCCGAATCGCCCCGACACAGCCCTGCGACACGGCCAACACCTGTGTTAGCAGCCGTTAGCCACTGACGAACAGATTAAATTCGTTATCCGGGGCACCGCTGTAGTTTAAAGTTGAAAAGGTGGTTTAAACATCATTATTTGAAATAGTTCAAAATTGAAAATGTTTTTAAAGCTAACGTGCCCCTTAATCCTCACAAGGGTCAGGGGTATGCTGGAGCCAATCCCGACTGACCTAGGGCGAAGGCAGGGTTCACCCTGGATGAGTTGCCAGTTCAGAAAATTTGAACAACACTGAAAAGAAAGAATCAATCTATGGACAAAATGTGTAAAAAGCAAAATAGAAAAAAAATAAAATGTGCCAAAAAACACCAAAGTAATAGAGGAAATGACAAACATAAGCAACGATAATATAAAATAAAAAGGTGAAATACATAAATGAATACTAATAATAATACTAATAATACTAAATAAATATATTTTATAATACTAAACAGGATGCAAATAATAATCAGAAACAGGAAAACAATGAACATTTATGAGAAAAATTAATAACAGTGGACAAAATAATTAAAAAAAACAAAAGTGAAGGAAAAAATCTCGAAAATGAATAACATTGAAAAGGAATGATCAATATGTGATTAAAAAAATTCCAGACTGCAATCAGATGCCGAATGCTCCAAAATGTTATTTAAAATCATTAACATTTCATCATGACTACGTTTCTTCAGCGGTGGAGGGGGAGGGTCTGTCTCTGATATAGATATTAAAGACATTAAAGAGCTGAAACAGTTGAAGAGTTTAAGTTTATTTAAAGTTCAAATGGAGCTGAAGCGTTGAAGCATGACGTTCTACAAACTTAAAGTTGAAGAGATTTGTAGGATTTTGAAAAAAATTCTCCATTGTTTTCTATGGGAAAAATTGTGGTCAAAAACAATTTAAAAATGATAACGGTTAGAATTATGAAAATTAATAGCACACTTGTCCTAAAAAAGCTGAAACTAATGAAGTTTGAATGGTTTGAACGGTACAATCCACCAAATGACACCTATTTTTTCAAAATTTTCCCGGGGGGCACATACAGGATTCAGTAGACTTCATTCAATTTTATCTGCAACACACTAATTTATTGTTTTTACATTAAAAGTTATTGAAATTATGAGATCTGGTTCATTATTATACAGCACAATTAATGATTAAAGTTAGTAAAAAACCTCTTGCCACACAACATACAAAATCTTTTCAGAGAGAGAAGGGAATTATAATTTACGGGGGAAACACAAAATTCAAAATGCACTTGGTAAGATCTACTCGGAGGAGTTTTTGTGTGTCTGTGTGTGTGGTAAAATTGTGGAATGGGTTGGGGGAGAAACACAGGCAATGTCCAAACATACACATATTTAAATCAATATATTAAAAAAGGATTTTTGAGCAGTATGAAAATGAAGGGTTACACCGTGTCTTCACTGAGGGAAAGTTGTGAAGGTGATGGTGTTAAACATCCCAGAAGTGTATATTTATTGTGGTTGATGTATGGATGCTGGTATTATTGTTAATATGTCATTTTGTTGTATAATTTAATTATGGGTGTACTAGGGTGAATATGGTTGTGGGATAATGATGAATAAGAATATTGTGGGTTGACAGGTATGGAAAGGGGGTGTCCACTCCTTTTGGACATTTTGTCTTTCGCTTGTTCTTTTGTTTTTTTTTTTTTGTTTAAATGATCAAATAAAATAGGCGGTGCAGAAGGAAAAACGAGTTTTAATACTGAATCACGTTTTTTTTTTTTTTGTGCCGTGAAGAGAAACATTTTACACCAACACCACCGGAAGTGTAAAAATAAAACCGTAAACGCAACTGTCTTTAAAAAGGAACGCGCCAGTGTGCCATAATATCTATTAGATTACAACCGCACTTTTAATTAAAAAAAATGAAAAAGTATTGCCGTAGTCGGTCCCACAAAAATGAACGTTTGTAAGAACTGTAGGCGATGAAGCTTTTATTTTTACAGGAAGACGCGGGTTTTTCCATTTGCCTTCACGTGCTTGACGCTTTTTTTGCACAGTTTCTAAACTCCGCAGACTTTGACAACTTTCCCCGGAAGTGTTAAATAAATCGATCATGGGAGCTTGTTTGGCTCTAAGTTCCCTCGCCAGCTGTGTGAGTATCGCTTTCCTGCTTTAAACCCGTTTAAATTAAAGCCGTAGACGAAGGATTTGATAGAATTCCAAAACGAAATGGCTCGGCGCGCGAGCTGTTAACATGTTCGTCACAACGTCACGTGAAAAATCTGAAATCTGTACGAACACGCATTAAAATTAAAATAAAACTGGAGGTATTTAACATACACGGGCGTATTCTTCGCCGTAAACGTCGATTAAAATAGAAAGAGACGCGTTTTCCCTAAAGCTTTACTGCACACAACTTATTAACCAAGTCAAAATGCAATGAAATGATGTGGTTTGCACGGAATCCGACTATTTACAGTATTCATCAAGGGCAACGTCAACTCATCTTCATATATATTAGAGAGACTGAACAAGTAATGTGAAAAAATATCTGTAGTTAGTGCAGATATGTTCGTTATTTCCGGGGTTTCCGCCCCTTTAGCGCGACTCCTGCGTCATTTTTAGCACAATAGTACAGTAGCTAGTTGTCGTCACTGAAATTAGTTTTTCGTTGTCTTTGTTTCCTTTTTAAAAATACATTTACATTTATCTTTAGCTGGGATTCGTGCCCATATAAAACCATTTAAACTGACAAACGTAAACAATGAGTTTTTGAGATAGTTGCTGTTGAATTTTCACACGTTTTATTAAATCGCAAGTACGAGGCAGATAAATGTTTCAAAGCACATTACGCAGTTTTAAAATGGACTGATGAATGTTTTAATCGTTTGCCAAAGACTTGAGTATTAAAAATATGATGGGCAGAAATGAACCGTGTCCATTATGAAACGTGATGTGTTGTATTCTGTGTGTTTATGGAGTCGTGTATAATGTAATCATCATCATCACAATGTACTGCACTGATTTTTTCAGTAAACTTGGTGAAAGGTATGGTATGGACCCAAAACAAACCTTTTAAATTTTAAAGTGGATTCACCTTTTCAAACCCCATGAGATGGACTGATTGATTGAATTGTGGGACCTTGGAGGAGGTATGTATTCTCAGAGTGGTCGTCTATGTCAGAGTCTGATATGTCAGTGATACATGCACCTCTTTTCCTGTGAAACATGACACACGAGTTCAAGATCAGGGCACTTGGAAAGTTGGCAAATCTGTCAATATTGAAAATGAAATTATTCAAGACAGAAAAGATCAGGGTGGGCTTTTCCCTATAATTGTTAATCTAAGTTTTTGCTCAGAATTTAAGCTGAGAAAAACCGAACAACTTGATTTAAGTAGTGCATTGTGAAATAATGTCAAGTAGTATTTTGGCTTGAATTGCCAATCTTTAACAAACGGTGAGCTCTTGGTGTAATTGATTGTGGTTCCGCAGTAATTGTGTGGTTTACATACTGCAGTGCCGTTGGAGTAGTCTTGTTTTATAGTTTACGTACGTAAAAGCTGAGTTGTATTTAAGAGCAACAGTTTTCAGAAAAAGCAACTATGAGTGGATTGATACAACTCTAGGCAGGTTTAAAGCGCTGTAGTGTGTTTACTATTGTGCACATAAGCAGGTCATATACTGTACATTAGTTTCTCTTGTGGCATAATTTGACAAAAGCAAAGCTGAGAACTGGGACTTTTGCAGAATGGATTCGATTGCATTTACATGTAAAGATAAGACTCCTTAGTCGTTGTTGCTGTGACAGATGGCATGAGGTGATTCAGGGGACAAGAATGGTACAGGCCACTCTCTGAACCGTGGAAACTGGATTGTTATCGTGTTTCCACTGATGCCTTGTATACTCGCATTCAGTAAAGGTTGACTGGTTTCGTCTGCCTCAGTGCTTCTCACAGCTCAGAACTGTCTTCTGCTGTACAGCGTGGAATCCTCTGCCATGCTGGGTCGGAAACATTTGTTCTGGTGGCAGCTCTGATTACAGCCGCTGGAAATCAGCGTTTGTCTCCGTCTCCCTGCAGAAGGAGAAGCACAGTTGCCCTGGCAGCAGACGCAGTCTTTGTTTTTGTTGAGTCTCTTGAGTCATGCATGCTTTACTGTGATTATCGGACTGTCCGTGAGTCTCGTCAAACGCGAACGTGTCTGAGCAGCCCTGTCTCTCCTGCAGGCTTCCTGTTTGTGCGGCTCAGCACCCTGCCTCCTCTCGTCATGCTGCCCTTCGACGTACAACTCCACCATAACCAGGCTGGCCTTCTCCTTCCTCCTGCTGCTGGGAACTCTGGTGTCCATTATCATGATCCTCCCAGGCATGGAGGAACGTCTTCGAAACGTGCGTTTGATGTGGCAAATTAAGATTAAACGTGATAATCATCCACAAGGGGGACACTACGTCAGGGTGGTCTACAGAAACCATCCACTGAGATTATTTTCAGCAGCAGTTAAATGTTTAATATTCATCTCAAGCATTTTACTACTATGTTATTTAGTAGTGGTCCACATCATAAACCAAAGTTGGGTTCCATCAGAATGGTTGATTTATATTAAGACACTAATATAATGTAAACAGATGACTGTCAGGAATTTATACACAATACTAGATCAGGAAAGATGGTAACACCCAGTGTCTCACCTGTACTGTATCTCTATCTACATTTCCAAAACATCTTTAAAAAATGAAATATTGGAAAATGTAATTTTGTAATCTAAAATATGAAGGATTACTTGAACGTCATGCTTACCTCACCTTTGTTTGTGTCACTTTTGTCTTGGTAATGTTGAGCGTAATGTAAACATCTACCACTTGTGTGTTTATTACAAATGCTGTAGTGATGGTGAAATATTTTGAGAAAAAAAACAGATTTTAGTCAAATAACATCAACATTTAAATGGAAATGTACATTAAAAATCAGCTTAAATGTCACCACAGTTTGATTAATAAGACAATCTTAAAGTACATTTTTTTTATCCATGATTGATGCATGAAAGTTTGAAGCCTGAAATGATGGATTATTTATATTATGTTTGACAGATCATGTATAGAAAACAAACAAACATCAGAATTGTTAAAGCTGCTAACTGAAGGTCTTTTAAAACACATGGGTAAATTATTCACTCGAGGCCAACACAGGATGCTCTTTTTGGTGCTGATGCTGGCCCCGTTTACATTTTCCCTCCGTTTTTATTCCTGTTGTCCGCCTCAGATCCCTTTTTTCTGCGATGAGATGAAGGTGAACTGTGACATCATCGTTGGCTACAAGTCGGTTTATCGCATGTGCTTCGCCATGACCTGCTTCTTCTTCCTCTTCTCCATTATCATGATCCGCGTGCGCAGCAGCAAGGACCCGCGAGCTGCCCTTCAAAATGGGTCTGTACTGTGCACTGCGCTGTCCACTGCTGCACTCTGCTGGACACGCATGGGAACTGCACGTTTGAGTGAAAAGCATGTTTTTGTGTATGTACAGTACTTGGAGTAACTGAATTTTTTATTTTTTTTGCAGGTTTTGGTTCTTCAAGTTCCTGGTACTTGTCGGAATCACCGTGGGAGCTTTCTTTATTCCGGATGGCACGTTTAATACCGGTATGAAGCCAAACATGATGTGCTTTTTTAAAGCTTCAAACTGCTTTAAACATATTAGTTGTTAAAATTGTGTTGATTCTTCTTCTTCTTCAAATCCTATTCTCCCCAGCTGGGGCATAAGGCGCCGTTGATTCTACTGTCAATATAAAAAAAAATGAGATCAGAACAATTTTAAAGGTTGAGGTCACTATGGACTCGTATTGAAATGAAATTGTGACTTTTTTGTGCTTAAGAATGACTAATGATGAGTTTAGCAAACATCATTTTATGTGACTAAAGAACATTCTTCTTTTATTATTATTATTATTTTTTTAATTATTATTCTTGCAAAACAATTAGTCATTTTGGAATCAATTGTAAAGTCAGAGACAGAAATTGTATGCAGAATGTGATATAATCTGATGGCAAATGATATGTTGAGTTGGAAAAACTAAAATGAAACACAGCCCCTGTGAAGATGGTGTCGGGTGACTTTGTGCACAGAATGGGTGTGTGTTTTTAATTACACTATCAATGCAAAGAGGTGACTTTAGCTTACTGACAGTGTGGATTTGACCATTTCTGTCATCAACCGTCTCCAGTCACCTGTGTCTTTTGATAATCGCCTGGCGAGAGAGATTGTACTTTTCAGTTGAATAATGTAAAAAAATGATCAGTGCTTATTAAGCTCATCCGAACTGCCTGGTGATGCTGTCTGTTGCTTAGTAACGTTAGCCCTCGCAAAGCCTATTGCAATACAAAAACATTTCACAAAGTAGGTGGTGACTTCAAAAACTGAAGATGCAACACAGTCTCAAAGCCACAGCTCGGTGTCTTGTTCTGCCTCTGGACCTCAGAACACCGCTCGGTACCGCACTGCAGTCGCAGCAGGAAAGTTGGACCCATCATGTACATAAAAGTTGCGCACAAGCATGTATTAAGACATTCATGTTGCATCACTGACTCACGTCACCCAAACCAAACACAGTGTATCACTCACTGTGGTAAAACTGGAGGCAAACGCAAAGTAAATGAGTTTACAGTTTTGTTTTGGTTATGCATTGTAAGTCATACAGTCTTAGATTCAATTGTAATAATAACTAGAACGCACCCATCAGAGCCCTCAAGACATTATAAATGCTGATTTATAGAGCTGACTTGTTACTCAAATATTTTAAAGAAAATGTCAGCAATAAGTAATTGTGTCAACTGTTAAGGTCAGTAACTATGATTGATGTACTGTATTTATTTATAGAGTTTAATAGAACAAAAGAAGCCGTGTAAGTGTATGGTCAGTGGCTGCCTATTTTCTCTACCAAAATTATACCCATTTTTAAAATTCCCTCATTTGCCATTAAATTGTGAGCCATAAAGTAAATTTCAAACCTGGTGAATTAGCGACCTGTTTGACCCGTACCGATCTTTGAGGTCAAATACAAGGTCATGGCCAGTAGACTACACTGAGTGTCTACAGTTTACACCAGCCGATTGTTGTTAATATACAGAATCTTCACATAACACTGCTTTGACAAACTACTGTGACGTAGACGTCACAGCAAAGCTTTGTCAAGCTAATGCTTTTTCCTGTGTCTTTTGTCAGTGTGGTTTTACTTCGGTATGGTGGGTTCGTTCATCTTCATCATCATCCAGCTCATCCTGCTGGTGGACTTTGCACACTCCTGGAGCCAGTCCTGGCTGGAGAAAGCTGAGGAAGGAAATACAAAGTGCTGGTACGCCGGTGGGTATGCAACACGTTCAATAAGTCATTTATTAAATCTACTGCACCTCTCTGTGATTTTAAGTCTGTGTACGGTGATGTGGCTTTGTGCTTCTTCGTAGCTCTGCTGTCATGTACCGTCCTCCATTACGCCTTGGCCTTTACTGCTGTCGTGCTCTTCTACATTTTTTACACCAAACCCGACGGCTGCACTGAGCACAAGGTCTTCATCAGTCTTAACTTGATATTCTGCATTGTTGTGTCAGTCGTGGCCATCCTACCCAAAGTGCAGGTAATGTGCGTTAGGAGTCACATGCTCATATACAGTAGATCGCTTTGATGTGGCACAGTTTTATACCTACAACCTGCCCAAAACAGGACTTGGATTTTTTTTTATTTTTTCTGATGCATGTTTCCACAGGAGGCCCAACCCAGCTCAGGTCTGCTCCAGGCATCCATGATTTCCCTCTACACTATGTACCTGACCTGGTCGGCCATGAGCAACAATCCCAGTGAGTCCCAACTGCTCCAGCTTCAACGCTTCAGAAGAGCAACTCGTTGGTACATTTGAGGCAGTTCACATACTTTTCTGTGCTTACGACCTCAGACCGGCAGTGTAATCCCAGTCTGCTGAGTCTGGTTCAGCCCAGCAGCGCACCTCCAACTGCAGGACCTGCTCCGACCCGAGCCCCCGGAGGTGCCCAGTGGTGGGACGCACAGGGCATTGTGGGATTGATCATTTTCTTGTTCTGTACCCTTTATGCCAGGTACGTTACTCTGCCTGCTGGTGCTGCTCGGTCTGTCAGGTTTGGGTTTGCCTGCAGTAGAACATTGAGAACGACATGAAACTAAACGGTTGCTGTTACAATCTGGTTTTTATTTTGGATAGTTGTGTTAGTACACTTTTGTGTAGTTTATTGTGCACATTGTGTAGTAACATTGATGGAAGCTTTGGTCTTTTTTGACAGAACCAATTTTAATTCTCTCTGGGATGTGAACATTTTTGATTATTTACAGTAGTGTCACTTTGTGATGTGGGACTTGAAAGTATAGTGGTGCTGCGGCTAATGAATTTAATCCGTGTTGGCGAATCGTTCATTAGCCGCAGACGGTTTTTCCATAGGATACACGTAAAACCGATTGATCCGTTCTGGACCCATGAAAACTCCCATATAAAGTATGTATCACACACCCGTACGTGCACATTTATTCATTTTTATTATTATTTGAAAAGGAAGTTATGTTAATTATCTGAAACGTAATGCATGAAATTAGCTCTAAAATGATTTACCTTGGCTTATGACTTGGCAGTGTGTCCGTGGACACTGCACACGTCCGTAACTTTTTTTTTTTTTCCCTTTTCCTCAGCACCCGGGTTTTTTTGTTACCAGAAGCGTTCGTTAGCCGGAGTACCACCGTATTGGATAAAATCTGTCAATAGGAAGTGAAAACCATAAAACGTATCATGTCTCTGGGTGCATTGTCTGTAAGGTCCGGATGCTAAACTTGCAGACTTTTTAAGTCCTCCGTCTGCTGCTGCCAGCCCGTCTTGTTTTCTGCACCGTAGCATAGTTTATCTCAAATGTGCCCGTCACCTTTACACGGACTCGGATCCAAAACGGCGAGCGTATGTGCTGAGAAACTCAAAATAAGGCGCAGTGGTGTACTGAAAGAAGGAATGTGCAACATTTGGAAAGATGGCAATGAGCGATAATTTCACTTAATGCAAAGTAATAAAGTCAGAATAGAAGAAGCTGAAGCAGCCAAAGTCAAATCACATGGGCCAAGTTCGTCCAGAACCGACGGCGCCGGCAACAGGAACGAGGCTGTTCCATGTCAACTTATACTTTTATGCCTAATAGCTTTATGTAGCAAAATGATGCAGCATCGAAAATGTACACTCCCAATCACAAGTTTGGACACACCTTCTGTGGTTTTACTTCAGTTTTATTATTTTCAGCTCTGTCCATTAATATTAAAGGAACATGTATGGAATCATACAGTAAACTAAAACATTACCACACGAAATGGTTATGAAGGTGAATTAATTTTTGCAGTTTCTTGCATTCTTACTTTATTTTTTGGGAGGCGGCTTTTGCCTTTATTGGACAGTTGGCGGTAGAGAGAGAGAAAGGTGGGGGTAGAGTACGGGGGCATGCAGATGTTCCACCAACTGAGCTACTGAAGTGACCCGTTTCTTGTGTTCGTAAAGTACATTAGACCCTTGGTTTTTCCATACAGACCAATCAGTCGCCTAGCAGTACCACTGCTACTTCAACTACTGTACAAATCCATATTATGGCACGAAACACTCAGTTAAATCCATCATTAGTTAAAGTATCGAAGGTCAGTCAGTCCAAAGAGTCGCTGTCGCTGCAACCATCAGACGCTGTGTGGTGCTGTAAATCGGTGGCGTCTCGGGCTGGTCATCCCGTTAAACTTGTGCTCTCGGCTCCGCGGGACGGTCCTCATGAGAACCACTTTCATCACATTGTTTGATGGTTTTTCACTGCACTTGAGGCACATTCAAAGTCTGAGATCTTTTGGATTGACTAACCTTCATTTCTTAAAGAAATGGTCTTTTCTCTTTACTTCACCGAGTGTTTCTTGCCATAATGTGGATTTGTACAGTAGTTGTAGTAGCACTAGTAGGACTATCGAATCTGCACCAACATTACTGGTCTGAAGGTAAGAAATGGTGCGAACTCACTCGCCTGTGAATTGAAAACCATCCTGTGTGACTATTGTGAATCTGATGAGACAATGTAATGTTGTCATCATAGATAAATTTGAATACATGGCACAAAATATGTTCGGGGTTGTTGAAGACTTGTGCTTATGACGTACGGTAATGCCACACAGTGGTGTATTAGGGCCACTTGGGGCGGGGGGGGGTAATAGTTCAAGAATAAGTCCAAATCCTCATGTTTACGGTAAACGCAGAAATTCTCTGAGAATAAAAGTGGCAAATTTATGACAAATAAATCACAAATATAAGAGGAAAAAGTCACAGATTCTTGAGACAAAATTCAGAATTTTTCTAAGATTGTCATAAATTTGCTTTAAAACATTTAAATGTTTTTTTTTTTTGTTCAGGTTATCACTTCTCTTGCTTCACACGACAGACGCTGCCACTTGCCTTTTGCTTCATGTCTGCTTTATATGATCTAAACACATCATACTTGGAACGTGGATTCAGTAGTTTTTCGTCTTTTATCCAAAGTGACCCTGATGTGCAGTTGTACGTACACATTCTTTCAAAAAAATCTGGAAAAACCACTGTGAGAGAAGGTGTGTCCAAACTTTCCACTGACTCGTATCATCGTACACATCGTCTTTCAAAGGTTGTCGTCATTTCACGTAGACATGCGCAGAACGTCAAATCCAAACTGTCCCACTGCCGTCTTATTCAAACGCACTGCTTCCTGTCGGTCAGACCAGTGCGATCATGGGACGTCGTGTTCTCTCCTGCTGCAGCATCCGTTCCTCCAACAACGCCCAGGTGAACAGGCTGATGCGGACGGAGGAGGGCCAGGGACTGACCGCTGACCTCGAGGCCACGGCGGGGGAGGACGGCGTGCGACGAGCCGTGGACAACGAAGAAGACGCCGTGACCTACAGCTACTCCTTCTTCCACGTCTGCCTCCTTCTGGCTTCGCTCTACATCATGATGACCCTCACCAACTGGTACATGTGAGTATCTTTTACGTTTGGCGCTTCCCGTGGCTTCTCGCTGCCTCCGACAGGAATCTCCCTCTGACTTTGTTTTTGTCTCACCAGGCCTGATACTGACTCCAAAACCATGCAGACGTCCATGCCGGCGGTCTGGGTGAAGATCTGCTCCAGCTGGCTCGGCTTGGCCCTTTTCCTCTGGACCCTGGTGGCCCCGCTGATGTTCCCCGACAGAGACTTCAACTAAATACGGCGAAGTCTGTCGGCGGGCGCCGTCGCTGGCCTACTGCTGTTTGCACCTTTGTCTCAAAACTAATTGTTAAATGGAGTTTTAATCACTTTTTCACTTCGTTTTTTTTTTCTTTTTTTCCTAAAATGGCCTTTGTTCAGCCCCTCCCATCCCAGTGTGAGCACACGGGGGCATTTACATCCATAGGCGATTTTCTTCAAAGAGTGTAGAGGTGGCTGTTGTGTTTTTTTGTTTTTCTGAAGCCAAAAATGTAAGTAGAAAACACTGGATGTGTTAAACGGCTAAATATTACTTCGGTTGGATATAGATCATAAACTCCAAAGAGAAGAAAAGAGAAGTCTCTGTAATACAAGTTATGAAATGGCCATAAAATGCATTTAGAGCTTCAAATATTCACAGCATAGTCTTATAATTTGATCAATAAAAACTCCCTTTATATGTTTGATGTTACGTTTATGTAGTTTGCAGTGTTTGCTCAGTATCAAACGATCCATAACTATCTTGCCGCTTTCTTTTGTTGACACCTGTGTGGTACAGTACGTTACCTCACAAAGAGCAGCAAAGCACGGACGTTTTATTGAACAAATTAACAATATATTTTGAATATAGCTAATAAAGCGACTTCTCTCAGTGACTTCAGAACTTTGTTATAGAAACTTGTAAAGTTCAAAGACATAATAACAATGACCAAGAGACAAAGTGGTGATTTTTTTTATTTTTTTTATTCACTGTTACAAAACCCTCAGATTAAGAGCACAGAACTAGACCAAATGAGACAGAATTGTCATCTTTCACCGCGTTGA
>JAQQAE010009526.1:0-14556 GCA_029823295.1 Pseudamia nigra
CCCGGAAGTGACTTTTGTTGTCCGGGTCAAAATTTGTTGTCCGATGCAAATTTTTTGCAGATTTTTTCTTTGGTATCTGAATTTTTTGTTGTCAGAAGCATTTGTTATCAGGGGTATCACTGGATTGTGTTTATATTCCTGTTCAATATATAATCATAATTATGTTTCAGTTACTATCTGATAATGTATTTAAGAAATGGATCATCTACACAATTTGAAACTTTTTTTTTTTCGTTTTTCTTCTTTTTGCATCTAATTTGGTTCATTTTCATATACATGTCATGCAAAACATGCTGCAGCCGGCGATATGTTAACACTAATTTGTTATGATTTGATTCGTTTTTCTCACCGGCACTTTCCATCATCGCCCCGTTCCTGTTCCACGTCACATCTCTTCACTACGCTTGTTTATTATTTTGCTCTTCTGTAAATAAACTCACTGTACACTGACTTAGCAGTGTTGTCCATCTCCACTCCATTGTGACTTTATTTTGCTCATTATTTTTGTTTATTATGATTCATTTTTTTTTCATTTACAGTTGTTTTCCTTTAGTGGAATATTTTATCCATTCTTCTTCCGGCTTCCAGAGAGAGCGGACGCATTTCTGCTCCCCGTCCCTGTTTCCCTGCTTGCTATGTCTGTCTGCGTGTTTTTTGTGTTCATTCTTTGTCGGAGTCTCCCCCCTAAAAAAATCAAAACAACATGGAATTGACCAGCTGGACCTCAATAAAATTGACACGCAGGAGACGGGTTGAGGGGAACCCAAGGTCCTCTGAGGACGGCGGCTGCTGGACACGTAGGAGTCGGTGGACACATGGAAACTTGTGTGCTTTTGAGATGCTGTCCACTGGGGATGTGATGGATATTTATCTATTCGGAACCATAATAACAGGATTTATGCTGATTGGTGTGGGTATTTTTCCTGGGTATCGACAGAAGAACGGACAGAGCTGTTCAGAGCCCAATAAAGCTTTGTCGCAACTTACGCAGTTGGGAAGAGAATCTGGCAGCACGAACTTGGACGATTTCTGAGGTAAAATAGAATGAATGGGTAACAACATAGGTGTGGGGTCTCTTCACAGAAGTGTTATTTTGAAGTCTGGTACAAAATATATTAAATTGGAGTATTGAGGAGATGAAATCCCTGTCTGTCTCCGTAAAGCAACTGGCTTATCTTGTTTTGACTATTCGGATCCCTGATGGCCTTGGCAACAGGCTGTGTGTAATCTCCCCCCTGGGAGCAGACTCTGCTCGAAGAATGTGCTGCTTTACCCTCCCCCGCTTTCATAAACATTCTGATTGAAAGCTTTATGAACTTTCTGAAGGACATGTTGCCACCATGGTGAGGCATCATGGCACTTAACATCTGACGAGTGCACTGGGAGAGGAGCTTGATGCTTGACTGTGTTAAGGTGAACTTTCTATGGACACATGTGGCCACCATGGTATTTAAGATCTGGACAATTTGCATTAAGGAAGGATTCTTGACTTTCTATCAGAACTGATAACACACAATGCATCCATTGATTATATGCACATTTTACATACACACCCCAACTCTGCTTTGTTATTGTAAAGAAACTGTTGTCTGCTAAATGTGCAATAAGAGGGTTTTTTTCTATTTTTGCTCACTCATGAGCTCAATTCTGATAACTGTGCTTTTTTCTCTCTGTCCTAGTGTAAATGGTAGTGCACTTACATAGCACCTTTCTACCCTATGGCGCTCAAAGTGCTTTACACTGCTTTCCATTTACCCAGCCACACACACACACCACTGGGAGCAATGTGGGGTTCAGTGTCTTGCTCAAGGACACTTTGGCCTGTGGACATGAGAAGCTGGGATTTGAACCACTAACCCTTTGGCTCCTGGACAACCCGCTCTACCTATTGAGCCACAGCCACCCGTGTATCACTCCTTTTTTTCCCCAAACTGCAAGGCACGAGCTCAGTTCGCTGCCGTATGATGAATTTGTGGGATCAATAAAATCTATCTATCTATCTGTCTATCTGTCTATCTGTCTGTCTGTCTATCAAATAATTTCTTTTTTATTAATTTCTTTTGTGTGTGTTTGTGTGAATTTATAAGTATGTTTATTATTATTTTTGCTCAGGTTTCTTTTGATCTTGTAAGATTTATTTATTTATTATTGTCTAATTTTTGATAATTTTCTTAGCTTTTGTTCATTTTTTGTCAATTAATCACATTGTTTAATCTTGCAAATTTTCTTGATCATTTTCTTGATTTTGGAGATTATTTGCAGTGGTTTGTTTTAATTTTTGTTCATTACATAGTCAACTTTTTTCTTCGTATTTTTTTATTTATTTATTATAATCTGTTACTTCCATCAGTAGTCAAAGCCACAGGAGTCACTGGGGAGGGGCTAAAGGGCCACATGTGGCCCCGGAGCCACAGGTTGCTCACCCCTAGTCTATACAATTAATATTTGTGCTGGAGTCTGCACTATGACTACTTAAAAGTGTACATTTGTAGTCCAGTGATCCAACAGTTTTCAGTATACCCTATAGGGGGCGACACTACCCGGGGCCCCCTATTGGCCTTTGGGCCCCAGCAGCTGCCTGGTTTGCCTGGTGCCACGCAGCGCCTCTGACCTTATGTTTTCACCGGCGTTTGTTTGCTCGTCTGTTTGCAGGATTACAACAAAACTCCTCACCCAGTTTCCAGGGGACGTGAACGGATTCAGGAATTTTCCATAACTTTCTTTAATGCTGCAAGATACATCGGACTGGAAACGACAGCGCCCACAGACTTTAATGTAAATTACAGCAGAAGAAAAAAAACGACAGAATGAATGCAGATTCTGAATTCAACTTAGACACAAGGCAAATTTCATAATTGTAAAAAGCAGAGGTAAGTAATACTCGAGTACCTTTAAGCAGTTACGTCCACTTGAGTCATATTTTCCAAAAAGGTAGTCATGACAGTGAAATTTTTACAGAACACTTTTTACTTTTGCGCAATTTCATTTATGGTGGAAAAAGATGCACATCTACTCAGTTACATTTGGTCACAGCTCAATTAATTAAAAATAAATAAATAAATAAAATGAGATGAGATGAGCAGAAATGCTCAAAATGATGAAGTACATTAATAAAACTGTACAATATAGACAATAAAATAAAATAAACACACAAAGTAAATTGATAAATGCGATCAACATAATCAACAATGTTAGCAAAAATAAACAAGATAAGCAGGAAAATGAGCAAAAATTAACCAGAAAAATCAAGAAAATTCAATCAATCAATCAATCAAACTTTATTTATATAGCACCAATCATAATCTCTAGATTATTTCTAGGCGCTTTACAATTCAAAATTAGCAAAATTTAGCAAAAATAATCATGTAAATTAACAAACAAGGCGCAAAGTAACCAAAAATCAACAAACCTGAACGAAATGGGCAGAAATGATCAAAATAATGAAGAAAATTAATAAAATTGGACAATATAGCCTACCAAATTACAAACAAAACAAATACACATTATGAGAAAAAAATTAATCAAGCAAGCATACAAATGAGTAGCAAAATAATCAAGAAATTGAGTAAAAAATTTACAAATTAAGGAAGAAAATTTGTAAAAATCTAGAAAAATAATCACAAAAATTTGTAAAAATGAGTAAAAAAATAGCAAAAATGAATAAAACAAGTAAGAAAATTAACAAAAATGAACAAAACAAGCAATTTGTACCATATTTTGACTTTTTTTTTACAATGTTGATAATTGTTATTGACTCATGTTTTGTTTTGTTCTTGATTTTCATTCATTTTGTTCCTGATGTACTGTAATTAAAGAACTGGGAAAAAAATAAGCACTGTTATTAATTTATCTCCTTAGTGTGTATGATTTTGACTCGAAAGCAACATTTTTTTCTTGATTGTGTGTGTTTTTTTTCGGTGAATGTGAGAGTAAACGTGTAAATCTCGGCCACTCGCTGTAATACGTGAGTAACTGATTGCTTGAACCGAGCGTGTAATCAGCTGATAGGAAACTGCACAGCTTGCACGTTCGGGCCTCTTGCCCCTGTTTCTTCTCCAGTAAGTTGCATTTCCAGAAGGCGGAAGGTAGATTTCAGAAATTAATTCAGCAACAAAAAATAAATAAATAAAAAGTGTTGAAGGCCAGTTCACCACCTGCGCCTCCATGCAGCACACACATGAAAAATGACTGCACGAAGCACTGACAAGGACGAAAACCTAATCTCCAGTAGAATTTCTTTTTGAAACTGTATTTTTTCCCCTGGTTTCTCTACAGCCTGTGTCAGTTTGCTTGGATATCTGCGAGAAGGAACATACTCCCAGGACGCTCCTGAATATGTCTATTGTTGACAGAAGAGTTCGCCAGAAGACGGCATGAATGGTTTCCTTTGTGGTCAAATGTTTCCATCAAACAAGCACCGGAAATCACGGGTGGGGGGCGGAGGGGGGTCGGGGAGGACGTTCTGGACGTTTTGTGGGTCAGTGGGTGTGCAGATGTAGAATGTGCCCCCCTCTCTCCCCCCGGTAAAACACTTTACTTCAGATGATACGCTGCTTTGTTGTCTCCTGCCTCACACAACTAATGTTCATTGTTGTGTTCCATTTTCTGTTCGTTTATGTCGAGTGTTTGTTTTTTAAAAATGTTTTATTGTTTTCTTGATCATTTTTGTGAGCTGAGTGGATTCTTTTGTTCAATTTGTTGCTCATTTTCTTTGTTTTTCTTGATGTTTTTTTGCTCATTTTATTTATTTTACCACTTTGTTGATCGATTTGTTGATTTTCTCAATGTTGTTTTCAATTGGTTGCTTATTTTCTTGATTATCTAGTATGTTGTTGCCCAGTTTGCTTCAGCCTTTTCTTGTCATGTTAATTCCTGTCCTTGACAACCTTTTTGTTTTATTCCACATTTTCCTGGTTGCTTTGCTCCTTTTTTCACATTTTCTCGATTAGTTTCTTTATTTTGTTCACTTTCTTTATCATTTTGATCATTTATGCAAACTTTTTAAAAATTATATCGTTTTGTTGATCATTTTTGTGCACTTTGTTCAATTTTTTTCCTATTTTCTTTGTTTTGGTTCATTTTTTTCTTGATTAGTTGATATATTTGTGGTCATTTTGTTAATTTTATCACCTTGTTGATCATTTTTGTTGATTTTCTCAATGATGTTTTCAATTTGCTGTTTATTTTCTTGACTACCTGGTATTATTTCAAAAAAGAATCAACTTTTTCTTCTTCTCCTTTTGGCTGCTCCCCTCAGGGGTCGCCACAGCGAAATACCAATGATTCGCATGTTTGCTCTGGCATAGTTTTACGTCGGATGCCCTTCCTGACAAAAAAGAATCAACATGATCATGAAAAGGATGAAACAAACCTTTTCTGGATCACATTGATTCTTTCTTTTGTAACATTTGGTTTGTTTTTCCCCCACGTTTTCCTGGTTATTTTGTTAATGTTTTCTTGTTTAGAGCCTTTATTTTTTTTCACCTTCTTGATTAATTTGATCATTGATGTTGATTTTTAGATGTTCATTTTGATGTACAGCTGAAAAAGACACATTAAAATAAGATAAATCTTAGATACAGCAGGTCATTATTTTACATTTAAGTGTAGAATTTTCATATTTTCTCAATTATTTTGTTCATTTTTATGCATTTTATTGATTATGTTCTTTGCTTTGTTTCTTATTTTTTGTTTTTGGTTATTTTCTTGATTGTGTATTATATTTCTGCCACTTCTGTTGATTGTTTCTGCTAATTTTGTTTATTTGATTGTTTTCTTGATCACTTTTGTTCACTTACTTGATTAATTTGTTGCTTATTTTCCTTGTTTTTTCATTTTTCTTGACTATTTCATATATTTTTGCATAGTTTATTTCTTAGTTTGGCTCCTTTTTTTCTTCATGATTATTTTGTTCATATTGTTGCTTATTTTTGTTGATTTTTCATGATTATTTTGTATATGTTTGCTCACTTCTCCACTTATTTTTGCTCATTTTGTTTATTTTACCATTTTTGTTGATCTATTTTTATTTCTTTTGTTCAGTTTGTTCTTTTTTTGCTTTTTCCATTGTTCTTGATGATCTGGTATAGTACATGTATTTACTCTTTTTAATTCTGGTATTTTATTGATCATATTTATTTTGTTGATTATTTTGTAGCTTGACAATTTTACATGTTTGTCTACATTTTCCTCATTGTTTTTTGTTAATTCCTTTAACATTTTCTGGTTTAGTTTCTTTATTTTATTTTGTAAGTTCATTAATTGTTGTTATTGATCATTTTCTTTATTGTTATTCACTTTTTTGATTATTTGGTATATTTTTGCTCAACATTAGCTATTTTATTTTTTCCATTTTATTGATTATTTGGTCATTTTTACTCATTTTCTTGATTCATTTCTTTATTTGAGCTGATTTTTAAACTATTTTGTAATCTTTTTATTTACTGTCTTGTTTAGCAAAAAAGAAAGACACTAACAAAAATTTAAAAAAGCCAAAAAATATGAAACTGAAGTAAAATAGAACAAAAATATTTCAAAATTTAAAAAAATAATCAACAAAATAAAAAAACATTAAGAAAATGAACAAATATGAATAAAAAATGAATAAAATAAGGAAAAAATGAAAATAAATGGTCAACAAATAAACATAAAAAACAAAACAAACCAAGAAATTAACAGGGTAACAAACAAAATGATCAGAAAGGAACAAAACAAGCAAGAAAATGTACAAAAAAAAACTATTTGTAATTTGTCAACAACTGTTTCCAGACATGTAAAACAAATAAGTAAATAAATAAAATAAAAGCAAAAAAGACAAACACATGACCTATTTTACTGGGGGGATAAATGCACATTTTACTTTACTAAGGGGGACAAATCCTTATTTTTTTTCTCCATGTTGAGTCATTACTGCCATCTAGTGGAGGACACCTGAAACACTTGAACACTGTTCAGCTCTACTGAACCTGCTGCTTTTATTTTAGGACCCAAAAAAGAAATAATCTTTTGTGGTGTCCCCAACTTAAACATCTGCATACCACTGTAAAAGTATTAAAAACAACTAAGATTATTAAAAACAAGTAAACAAAAATGATCAAAGTGCAATAAAAAAATGAACAAAATATCAAGAACGATAGCAAAATGTCCTCAAAGAAAATAAGATGAACAAATGGGTTAAGAAACAAAAATCAAGAAAAAACAATCCTGAAACTGCACAAAAGTAATTTAAAAAATCATCAAAATTTGGAGTAAACTAATAATATGTGCAATATAATGAACTGAAAAACAAACAAAACAACAAACAAGATAAAAAATAACAATCACCAAAAGTACTTGGAGTGGAAGCAAAATAAGCCAAATAATTATGTAAAATTAAGATAAAATTTACAAAATAGCCCAGAAAGTGAACAAAAGTGATCAGAAATTAACACAATAAACTGGGAAAATAAAAAAAAATGGCCAGATAATAAACAAAAATTTACACATTTGTACTAACACATTAAAAAATAGCGGTAATTTAACAAAATGAGCAACATGATAGACGAAATACTTTTACAAAAATGAACAGCATCACAAACAAAATGAGAAAAAAAATCGCAAAATAAGTACCTGAAGTAGAAGCAAAGTAAGCCAAAAAAAAGTTCTTAATACAAAATTGTATTAAGAACTTAACAAAACTGGGAATAAACAAACAAAATGAGCAACATAATAAACTAAATCATTAAGAAAATGAACAAAAGAATGAGCAAAATGAAAAAAAAACAGCAACAAATAATTTCAAAAAGTAACTGAAGTAGAACCAAATAAACCAAATAATTATGTAAATTTCAAAGAAAATGAATAAAATTGCACAGAAAGTACACAAAAGTGATCCAAAATAGTCTGCACCATGAACAAAAAAAGCAAACAAAATGAAAAAAATAAGAAATGATCAAGAAAGGAAGCTGAAATGGAAGCAAAACAAACCAAAAAACATATGTAAAATTAAGTAAAAAAAAAAAGCCCCACATATGGAAAAGTTGGCCAATAATGAACAAAATGATAAGATAATAAGCAAAATGAACAAAAACTTCTAATCAAATGGAGCGGGCCAATAAAAAAAAAGCTCCACCGCCCCCTCCTCAGCTGCGTGGGCGATGAGTGACGGCGTGTCGGGGAGCCGTGGGTCAGCAGTCGCTCGCAGGACGGACGCACACTGACACAGATCGACACACACTGACAGACCAATCGTTCACACTCACGCCTGAACCCGTGGGGAGTTTTTAGTGTCGACACGTGACCCGCGTGCGTTCGAGGTGAAGGAAACTCCCAGAGGACACACATGGCACCACGTACCGTGACCCGGGTCTCACGTATGTGCGGGGCCGTGAGACTGTCACGGGGAATTACGGAGGCTCAGGACGGACACTGGGACATGGCCAGCGGCCAGTGGGTGGAGTGCACGGGAACAGTACTCAAGTAAAACTACTGGTACTTCTAACGACTCGAGTAAAAGTACATGAACTCATAAAAGTAAGAGATCACTTCGATCATTTCTGTGTATTTGTCGTTATTTTGTTCATTTTTGATTTTTTTTTTTTTTTACCAACACTGTTTCTTAATTTGCTCATTTTTACAAATGTTTCTGCTTATTGGCTCATTTCTTGATCATCTTCATAATTTTTGCTCATATTGTTGCTTATCTGTTGATTTTGTTCAATTTCTTATTGTTCATTTTTGTTAATTTACTTGATTATTTTCTTCCTTTTCGCTCATTTTGTTTCTTATTTTATTAATTTGCACTTAAGTTACAGTAAGTTGACAACTGGCTTGACTGCTTGCTCTATTGGATTAAAGTTGCATTGTCTGATTTGGACCTGTTTTAAACCTTTTTGTATTTCCTGCTGTTTTTCTTTTATAGTATTTTTTATTGTGCCTCTCTTTATGGATTACATGGTGTCCTAGAGTGTATAGAAAGGCAACTATAAATGCAATACATTTTAATTATGTATTATAGTAATAGTATTAAAAATTAACATAATAAATTTACCCTTAGTGTCACTTTTCTCATTGTCCTCTTCATTTATGTATTTATTTTGTTTTTCTGTTTCAATCCTGTCTGCTGTAATGAACAAATTTCCCCAACTGGAATGAATAAAGTCTTATCTTAGTTTTCACTCTTTGCACAGTTACTGCTCTTTACCTTTGTAGGGCATTATTGTACTGTACTATACTACAGTGTACTGCAGAGGTCTTCAACAGTGTGTCCGTAACCCCTCCGGGGTCCGCAGACGTACTGCAGGGGGTCGTGAAATTCTCGGTTGATTAGTTTTAATTAAATTTCCCACATTTTTTCCCCACAAATTTAAATGTCTTTAAATAATATTAACATTTTTAAAAGTAAAAAAGTGAAGTTTATTCATTCATTTAGTATGGTAACAGTCAATGTATGTACATGTTAAATGGGGTTGCTCTCGGTGGTTCTGTTGGGTTTATTCTCTGTATAGTCATGAGGTCTTGGCCTCAAATTGTGAAGCGCCTAGAGATAATTGCCGATTATGATTGGTGCTATACAAATAAAAATTGAAATTGAAATAAAATAAAATAAAATGAACACCCTAAAATGAACAAAATGCAATAAATTTGAAAGAAAAAATTGGACAAAATTATCAATACATTGAATGAAATAGTCAAAAGTAAAAAGAGAAAAAGAAAAAAACATTTAACATTATAACTCAGAAAGTGAATATAAATGAACCAAATAGAAAATAATAATAATAATAATAGTTGGCTAAAATTGACAAAAAAGGATGAAAAATAATCAAATTGAACAAGAAAATTGACAAAAAAAAATCAACAAAATATGCAACAATATGAACAAAAATAAACACAATAACTGACAAAATGCACAAAATAAACAATAAAATAAAGTAAAATGAGAAAGAAACAAAGAACTAGTGAACAAAATGAGCAACTAAATAGGTTAGTATTGAATAACAAAGTATGTTTATTCAAGGTACCAGGCCCAGTTTAATACAATTAATACAATACAATTTTATACAATTTAGAATAGGGTGTGCCTGTTCCATCTCTCCATCAGTTTGGGGGTCCTTGGCCTGGTGTATTCCATTGTTGTGCATTGTATTGCATTGTTTTGTACTATATTGAATTAAATTGAATAAACTTCATTGATCCTTTTCAGGGAAATTCATTTTAACTGCTCATTCAGTAGGTAAGAAAGATCAAATGAGTCAGATGTCTTCAGTCTTCAGTCTCCATCAGCTGAGTGTTGACCAGTCTGATGGTGATGAGGATGAAGGATCTCCTCTGACATTCAGTCAGATGGTAGTCGTCCACTGCACCTGCTCCTCTGTTTGGACAGAATGAGGATGCTCTGGGTTGTCCTTCTGTATGCATCTGTCCATGACAGCCTCCAACGAGTCCAGCCTCCCTCCATGCACTGATCCAGCCTTTTTAACCAGCCTGTCCATGTGTTTTACATCTGTCTGTCTGATGCTGCCTCCTCACCAGACCACAGCATAAAAGAGTGCACTTGCAATGACTGACTGGTAAAACGTGCAGAATCTTAGGGCAGACGTCAAAGGACCTCAGCCTCCGTAGGAAAAATAGGTAACTGTCCTTTTTGATAGAGGGCGTCTGTGTTCTGTCCATCTCGTTGTCCAGATGCACACCACGATATCTGTATGTTGACACCGCCTCGATGTCCACTACCATTTTGTTTGTCTTGGCGGTGTTCATCAGGAGGCAGTTTTGCTGACTCCAGTCACAGATCTGAGCTCTCCTCTACTCCCCTTCCTGTTCCTTCTTGATATACAGTAGTACTGTCATCAGAGTATGTCTGGAGCAGTACTCTAGCAGTACTCAGAGTTGTACTTGAAGTCCGATGTGTACAGTGTGAACCAAAACTGTCCCCTGTTGAGCTCCACTGCTGCTCATTACTGTCTCAGAGACACAGGTCCCCACCCTGATGTATTTACATTGTGTTGCAATATATTGTATTGTATACTATTCTATTGTACTGCATAGTATTGTATTGTATTGCGTACTATTCTATTGTACTGTATAGTATAGTATAGTATTGTATACTATTCTATTGTACTGTGTTGTATTGTATTCTCAGATATGGATGTAGTGATTAAATACTATTATATAATCACCATCAGTATATCACTGACTTACACTTTCTAAACACATGTTCCACAGCTTATTAATGACTTACTAAACTTCTACATGAATCTTATTAATGCAAATATAAATTATTTACACCATTTATCCCTTCCACTCATACGGTTATTGTCACGTCTCATTTTACCATCATCATATGAGATGTGTTTTCCTCTCCTCTGACATTTGTGAAATTTGTGAAATTCAGATCTGAACACATACTGCCACTATATATTTTATGTATCACATCAACAACAAATCAACAAAGCAACAAAAATATCACAAGAAATCTGTCTGAAGAGATGCCTAAAGCCACATAAAATGAAATTACAGCAAACAGTGGGTGATGATAGATTCTGTTTTGTACTGCAGCTGACTGCTTCTGTTACACGATGTCATATCCACAGGATGTCTGTTGATGCGAGTGTTTGTTGATAAAGAAGCTGCTTTTCACTGATAAGTGTTTTTCTGACAAACCAACCTGGCACTTTTTAAAAGCATGGAGAGAAAGAAATGTGTGTGAATGATCAGGTTTGGGCAAATGGCATTGAAATCCACCTACAGTGTTTCTCAGCAGCGTTGCATTAGTGACCTCCTCAATGAAACGAGCACAATAGTGTTTTCTTCAAAAAACAAAAGCGGCACTTGAAGTTTATCCTGTATGAGAAAACTACAATGCCTCCTCACATTTAAAAAAAACAAACAAACAAACAAGCAAAAAACAGGTAAATAAAAGCAAGACTGTAGGGTTTGTGTCATCGTTGGAGGGTATTTTTAGTCTGGCATCTATGGATACTTCTGGAAATTTGGAACACCAGAACACACTGTAATTGAACTGTTACCATATTTTGATTTTTGTTTTATTTATCCTTGCCAAAAAGTTAAGAATATATGAAACAAAATTAAGAATAAAAAACCAAACAAAATAAGCAAAAAATTAAGCCAACTGCTGAAAATGTAGCAGGTTAAAGATAAAATTGAATGAAAGATCAAATAAGTGACTTCAAGGAGAAGCAAAATAAAGAAAAAGTCAGGGGGGATTAAGGAAAAAAGAAGAAAATAATCAAGAAAATGGAAAAAAAAGGAAGAAAATCAGGAACAAAATGAAGAAATATAAAGAAAATATGAAACAAGATGAGGAAAAATAAGCCACATTTTTAGAATGTTGAAGAAAATAAGCAACATGAAGCAAATTACTGAAAATTTAACAGGTTGAAAGTGAAAAATACATAATAATTAAAGTAGTGATGGGAAATAGAAAGCAGCATAAACAAAAAATTCATGGGAAATGAAGGAAAAATGAACAAAATAATCAATAAAATGAAAAAGTTAAGAAACCAAGAACAACGGTACACGAAAAAAGATGAAGAAAAATGAACCTAATAATCTTAAAAGCAAATAAAATCAAACAAAATATGGAGAAAAATGGCCGAAAAAGAACTAAATTGACAATTAAATGAACAAAATAAATCAACAGGAAGAAGAGTTGTAGCCCCCATGATAATGAATAAAAACTTAATTTGTCCTTGTCAAAAAAGCTGAGCCACTGAAACTGAGAAATTTTGTTATTTTTGGAAAATAATAAATTTCTCATTTTGAAGTTTATTTCAGTCTCATAGTTTAAAAAGCTGAATCAAAGGGAAAACCAATGTCATTTGTAGAATGGACAACAGGTTAGTAACATGAATTTCCCCCTAAGAGGGATAAATAAAGTATCTAGCCACCTATTTATCTATGACAGCGTTCCAGACAGGACTCTGGGGCGGTGACCTTCGACCTCAGCATCTGGTTGGGGTCAGTGGACAGAGGAGAACAAAAGAAAAGAGTTGAGACACAGCAAGAGACAAAACAGACACTGGACGTCACTGACACACATTACAGTTCATAAAACATTCCCCGGTTTACGAGCGTATCGGCTTACGAATTTCTCAGGGTACCAGGAGGAAATCGAGCTAATTTTTGTACTGGCTCACGTTCAAAAAATCAGGTTGAGAGTAAAATTGTTAATAGCACATGTGTCGCATCTTCCTCCGGCGTCAGCTGGCCGAGAAGCTACGAGACTAGCTGAGACAAAGCGAGCGGCGAGGACAGCGCGTTACACAGATTAAGTTTGCTCTTTACGTTTAGTACATGTACGTCAAGTCTCTGCCATCAAGCCTCCGTCGCCTGCAGAAGTCTGTCTCCAAGGTAATGTGTCATTATAATTAATTTATAGAACTCATTTCATGCATTCTTTTTCAGATAATTAACATAACTTCCTTTTCAGATTGTAATAATAAATAATCATTCTTTTCCAGATACCTTATGTGCACATATGGGTATGTATGTATATATGGGAGTTTTCTTGGGTCTTGGGATGGATGAATTGGTTTTACATGTATTCTTATGGGAAAACCAGTCCCCGGTCATGAGTTTTCTGTTTTATGATTCTGGAAAGAATTAAACTCGTAAATTGGGCTCCCAGTGTATTGTGAGACTTAAAGAATCTGAAGAAGGGGCATTTTCTGAATCTTTGCTGAAAATTGTTTTCCAAATATGTGGAGATGCTGGACACATGTTATCAATGCATCCACAAATGACAGGTGAAACTCTGCCTTGCAATAAAGAAACCCTTTACAAACCAAATCCAGATCGTTTAAGGTGGGCTGAGGGAATGTGGAAAACTGTCCTGTGGTCTGATGAGTCAAAATGTGAAATTCTTTTTGGACATGGAAGGCGTTTGCTTTGAGCTTAACAGCAGATTGTCCTGCTGTCTTGTTATCAGTGCTCAGCTCAAAAGTCAACATCTGTGATGGTATGAGGGTGTATGAGTAACCTGTACATTTGTGAAGGCAACATTAATACTGAACAATATATACAGGTTTTGGAGCAGCATACAGTATGTTGCCAATTTGATGATGCCTTTTTCAAGGTTTATTATGTATTTTGGCCAGACACATTTTGCATGTGTTCCAACAGCATGATTCTGTTTTGACAGAGTCTGGGTGCTGAACTGGCCTGAATTGGTCTTAACTTGTTACCTATGGGAAGTTTTTGCTACTTCATAAACATAAATGTGATTATCCTGAACTGTTGAGCAGCTGAAATCCTACATTGTGCAAGAATGTAACCACATTTGACTCTCAAATCACTAACCAAGTGCTGTCCAAAGACCTGGAGGTACAATGCAACTGACTGAGCTTTAATGAAATGCATCGCTTGCATCAAATTCAAAATGTACAGGTAACTTTCAAAAAATAATTTCTCAGTCTCAACACACAACATGTTCTATTTGTACTATTTTCAGTGAAATCAATGTTTTGCAAATCATTGCTTTCTGTTCTAATTTACATTTTATACAGCAGTTTATCTTTTTTGGGAATGGGGTTGTTCATCTACTGTACGCATGCTACC
>JAQQAE010009528.1:0-14556 GCA_029823295.1 Pseudamia nigra
GGCTACTGGATATTTGGACATATTTGTCCAAATATCCAGTAGCCTCTATGCTGTGTTTGGCTCTAAAATGACTGTTAGGTAATGCTTGATGAAACTACTGAGTAATTAAGATACTATTCAACATTAGTGTCCTAAGCACCATGACACATTGCCTTCTTGCAGCTCCGCCCCCATTTGTCCAAATATGGTCTCTTTCCTGTATCAACCAGAATGTCACATCCACACTGGACTCATAATGGCAATGGAGAAACCAGTGGATGACATGACAATTACTGGGATCCCTAATATATATGGTTTATGGTTCAACATGCAAAACCAAGCCAGATCAAATGAATATGTGACCTGTATCGCATGAGTCTACAAAGCATCCTGACTCTACAAAGGTCTTAAGTTGTAATTTGTAAGTTGTGGAGAGCGATCATGCACCCTGTTTGGCAGCACTAATAAATCTCTCAAGTTGCAACAAGTGACAAAAAACATTATGGATCATTTGTTGTCTAGTTATTGACATTTCCATGGGACTACTTTGAATCCACTTCTTGTTAACTTTTCAATGAAAAAGGAAATTACATTTTGAGGCAATGCTGAGTGTAACCTTTAGGGTGTTACTGATGGCTATGGAGGTTCATCGTGAGCTCTCTGGGCTCTGAGACACTGCAGTTCATCAACCTGTCAGTCTAGGTGTAGATCACGGTGGATCTGACCAACCTGAACCTTGACATGTGTAGAGTCAAAGCACACACTATGGTGAACAACTCCGCCCAGCTACCGATCTCATCTCAACCTCTCTGTGCTGTTAGAACTCCGCCTCTGCCATCATCCCTCGTTCCTGTGTTTACTCTCTGCACAGTGCAACCCACGTTTCTTTGCTGAGACATATAGACAAGTCTTTTTTCCCCTTGTCCTCTCATTCTCTGCCAGTCGTCGTCACATGTGCACCTCATCTCCTCCCTGCTGTGTCTCGCTTTTCCTCCTCTTGCTCTGTGATCTCCATATTCTCTCTGCTTCTCCCTGTTGCTGCTGTCTCCCGCTGGGATCATTTGGTGCCAACGCATCCACCAGGGAGAAGAGAGAGAGACACACGGGGGGTGGCGGGGTTTGGGGGGTCTGAAAGACAGTGTGGAGGCATGAGAGTGGTAGTAGTCAGGGGGCCACTAGCTGCGGGGGCTGACAGAGGAGCAGGTGGTGATTTACTGAGACAATTTTGTGGATAATTGTGTACATGATCGACTGTGAGGGACAAGTGTTGCTAAGGTCACTTTTCTAACAGCCTTTCAATCTACTAAACACTGTGAGTAATTTCTGGGGTCGAGGACAAGTTTGTGAGCAGACAATTAAAGAGAGACAAAGTGAATGTAAAGCCTTCAACAGCACTCCTTAACACAATACGAAGAGCCACATTTTGCAACTGCAGCAAAAGCACATCCTTGAATTTTAAATTTGTGAAATTTGACTAAACCTTTGTAACCATCAAGATGCAGCATCATGATAATTTAGTGTGATTTAGCTGTGACACTCAAAGAAAATGTAAAATACTGCAAAAAACACAATGCATTCAGGTCTTAGCGCTATCAAGACCCACCAGTAATTGTCAAACTTAAAGGTGCGATACAGTGAAAATGCATCTTTATTGAGCTTTGAGGCTGAGGTGAATCCTGTGATATAAAATAAAATCTGTTTAAATCTGAAGCTGCTCAGTGCGGCCAGTTCTGAAAAATACCCACAAGAAACAAACCATTTTGGATTTTTGTCATTTGTGGCGTCATAAGTCATAGATGACAGCCTGAAATGGAAATCTCATGTATGTATACAAAGCTAAACACATATTGCATTATAAAGCAGCAAGGACTTTGATTTAGCTATATTTTTAATATTATTTGGAAATGTGTGGTAATACATACTATATACGTATGAGCAGCCTGAACCCATGAGGATAATTCATAAAGCAGAAGCAAGGAAACACACAGCAGATAATGAAATCAAAGATTTAGCTGAGTTACCAACCTAATTAGTTTAAGATACTAATGACAATGACACAAGGAGGGAAAAAATTAAGCAATATGAGATGGACAATAAGTGATTGGATTAATGTGCTTTTGCTATTGTGAGAGTATGGACAAACAGTAAGTGTGCATCTGTGTGCATATATATATATATATATATATATATGTGTGTATGTGATCACATGTCACCTTGGGAATCACAGTTCAACCAACCAGAGAATCTTGTGATGAATTGCAAAGAGGAAACAAAGCAAAATCAAATCAGCACTTTGTCAGCACCCTCACCTAAGTCTTTAACAGACACATTTGTGCTCTACAAACACAAATTCAAGTGTTCATGGGACTCTATCATAGAAATACTGTACATTCTGTCATAAGAGTTTGTATGTACGATTTTGGTGGTGCAAATTATTACTATTCTGCGGTAGAGCCTTATTAAATAGCGTCTTGAGTGTAAATGTCACACCACAGTGAGTTTTAAAATAAGTTCTTTTTTTAATTACTTATCACCATACAACACAAAGTTTCCCCTTGATCATCGTTAAACATGTGGGTCACAGAGAAAAGCGAGAACTGCTGACTTTTCTGATGAAAATTTAATTAATGTTTATAATAACCTCGTGTTATGGAGTTTTCTCATGTTATTGTCAAGCAGAGTAAAAACATACATTAAAAGGTCAAATTGACTTACTAGTCCTGCATATTTATGGTCAGGAACAGGACATGATAGACATATGTGAACTCAGTCGAATAAGTAAGTTTAGTTTGAATGTCTAAAAGCCCATGTTGACCCATTTTTGCTCTAATTGTACTTTAGAGTCTGTAAGGCTGTTTTAAACCCAGCGTGAAGCCTTTGAACTGAAATCTACTGTGTAAAGCAATGCCTGCAGAGAGTTTTGCTGCCTCTGCTGTAAAAATGCTTACCTTTAATAAGTTAAAGTAGCGATGGACAATAAAACCCATAATTACTGTCACTGTGTAGAATACAGTATATTTTATAATGTGATAATTAATGATAATGATTTATGATACATGAACATTTTTCTTTTCTTCCTGCTCATCTGATTCAATGAATATTTTGTCTTTTTTTTATTTTAGGTGTTTTTAAGTGTTTTTGGCTCATCTATGACATTTCCGTCCGTGTTTCATTTAAGCATTTTGTCTTTTTGAGTGTTTTACATCCTACTGCAACTTTCGCACTATTTTTTGTATTTCTGTGCCAAAATAATTTAAATAATTTTCCTCATTTTGTGACTTTCAGATTTCTTTTACTAATGCGTTAAAGCCACAAATACTCTTCTGGATTCTTCCACTTTCACTAAAAACCCAAAATAATCAGCCTTGAATAAAATAATGATTTGACATTTGTGGTGTTATGAAAATTCATTTTTGTCCCCATCCATCAGCTATAAACTGCTCTGCCAGTCAAAAGTTTGGAAACACCTTCTCTTACAGTGGTTTTTCTTTACAAGGTAGTCACTGGAATGGTTTTTCAAATCACAGATATGCCCAAGAATTAATTTTTGCCATTTCTTGGCTTTTTGGTGTGCTTTAGATTATCAGTTGTCTTGTGCAAAGGAACGATGGCCTTATTAATGCTACTACAACCACTGTACTCACTTAAGGAACGAGAAAAGCCACCTCCGCTGCAGAGCAGAATATTATTAGAATTACCTCAGCCTCAGAAACCATCATTTTACAGCACCTCAGATAGTGTTTGATGGTTTTGGCAATGGACAAGTTGGACAAAGCGTCCCTGCCATCACCATAGATTTCTGATTCTGACCCGTTCAGAAGCTCAAACAAGGAGCTTCTAGTCACTGCCTATTGATCCAAAAATGGACTTTGAGGTGGAACATGAAGGAGCTGAGGTAGGTTTAATAAAAAAAGAGAAAAGAAAGTCCATCATTACTTTAAGAAATAAATGCCTGTGAAGATTCACATTCATCCAGATCATGGTTATTTTGTAGGTATTCCTTCAGCTTCACTGACGTGTTTTCTTGAAGACATTTTGACACTCATCCAAGTGGCTTCTTCAGTTAATGAATTACGTCACATTTCTGACTTCACGAAAACAAATCAGTGCAGAAGGAATAACTGCAAGATTTAAGAAATTAAGCACAGTCAATTCAAAAAATCTGAAGCACTTTGAATATGTCCCCAAGTGAACTCACCAAAACCATCACACACTACAGTGAAACTGGCCTTCACAAGGACTATTCCAGAAAAAGAAGACCAAGACCTACCTCTGCTGGAGAGAACTGTATTAGAACTAAAATCCTCAGAAACCAGGAACAGCCCTCATGTGAGCCTTTATAAAAATAAAGGAAAACCTTTGAAAGAAAAAGTGCGTTCAAGCTTTTGACTCGTTATGTGCAGCAACCTCCTATTAAGCCGGCCGCACATAGAGAAACACGACCCACCTCGTCTCAACCCAACTGGAAATCTGCTTGATGTGCGATGGCTCCTGACACAGATTTTTCAGTCCTGACAGAAATTGTACCGATTCAACATGTTGAATCACCAGGACTCAGTCTCAATCATGTGTCACAACTCCGACTTTACGACTTTTATAATGGTGATATATGTAGACAATATGTGTCACAACGCAATCAATGTTTACTGTTGATAGATGGCGCCAGTTTCCAGGTGTGAGTGGTGGTGTTAATGCGCAGCTGTGTGCGAGGTACATTCAATCGTGAACCAGACAACCGGACTCATAGAGCTGAGTTGGGATCAGTCGTGATTCTCTATGTGATTCTCTTTATACTTCAAACCAGCATTTGAAGAAAATTAATTCATGCTCTCGTAATATTGGTGTGCTCTGAGCCAGGCAGTCTCAAAAGCCACTTTTCATGCCAAGAGCACCAACATGTACAGTGACCTGTAATACATCAATGCTAATGTGAAAATGGGTGCAGGAGTCATGCAGTATAAGTAAGTACCGCTGCTGCATAAAGCAGGTTTATATTTACAACCCAAGGGGCACTAAGAGCATCCCTGACTACACACAGAAACACAAGATGACACGGCTAATTCATCTGGGCGGCTTCATGACAGCTGGGCTGGAGAGAGTTTGGGAAAGGGGAAATGCTTCTGATGAATGACTTTCAGAGTGTGGCCACTAGCTATCGCAAACCGTCTCCCAGTGCCCACAGGGCCTGATGCCTTCCATTTGCCGCTCAGGGAGAAATGAATGAATGGACCTTTGTGAAATAAATGGTCCCTTTCTGTCTGACATTTACAGAATGAATGCTCCTTATAAAAGGGGATCCATTCATTTTTTTTTATTGGTTGTGTAGCTAGGTTAGTGTCTTGGCAATCATGATTATATGCTTATTATAACCACACGCACTTCAAATGATTAAAAATGTATAATTGAAAAGTTATGTAACAAACCACAAAACCAAATCAGAATGAGTCGACACAGATGAAACATGCACATTAAAATTATGTAGGAATAAAAAAACACTTTAGATTGGGAAACACAGACAGTATCAGCCCTTAATTACCGGTAGTTAATTTTATTTACTGCAAGCATTAATAGCGGTCAAACAACTTCAAATTAATCCTCAACTCTCTATTCTAAAGTGAACTCTTTTTCATACCTATTAGATCACATGTTTGTGTTTTTACTTGTCTGTGTCTAGTTTGTCTGAGTTGTTTGTCGTTCTTCTCTTTTCTTTTGTCTCTCCTCTGTCCACAAACCGCCAATCAGTCAAGGCAGGTGTCCTCCTACATAGAGCCCTGGTTCTGCTGACGGTTTTCTCTTCCATTAAAGAAAGTCACTGTAGAATAGACGTACACTTTATTCAGAAATAAAATGAAGTTGACAATGTGAAGTATGTTGTGTTCATAGAGTCTAAAAGCAAACATGAATGAATGTTTGCTGTCATTATACAAGGTGCACAACAAAATTGTGATTTGCTTCTCTTGGGAAATAAATAACAAACATCCACAGTCACACAAGACACATTTAAAAAAGGTTGTAAGTTAAAGTAAACTGTAAAATGGCTTCATTGTTTTTGAGTTTTCATGTTCATAGTCTTCCTCTGTAATTTCAATTTGCAGGTGATTCAACTAAGCTAAAAGTTCTTTTTAAGGTGTCATTCTAAAACTCTGACTGAAAAACAGAATAATGTCAACAGGAAACTTATTAGATTTAAGTGTTTATTTTAGTTAATGAAGAAATTATGTATTAGAACTGCCATAGTTAACTTGTTTCTGAAAAACTTAGAACTCAATGTGCGACTATTTTGAGACCTAATGATCGATTTAAGCAACTATTAAGAAAAAAACAAAAGACTAATTTCTCTGATTGTACAAATGTGTGAAGATTAGTTTATAAAGGAACATTTAGTAAATTTGTCTTCATGTTAAATCCCACATATTGCATGATTTGTGTATCTGATCTGTGAGAATATGGTTCAATAGCTTTAAGAAAAAATGCAGTTTTAAAGCTGCGGTTTCTTCATCATGAGAATAATGATTCTACTGTCAAATGTGCAGAACATGCATCATTTCTTCAACCTGTGCATGTGGCTAATCTGCTGCTTTACACTCTAGTCTGGTAGGTTGGATGCACTGCACCAAAAAGAGTTTGCAATTTTTTTTATTTATGCAACACTAACTAATAATATGCAGTCTTGCACTGGTACACACATTTTATCTGGAGCCTCTCCTCTGTCTCTGCAGAATACAAAATTGTGTATTTGGAACAATCTACATCCATCTGTTTTGTCTCCATCTGTCTTATCTTTAATCAAGAAACATCTGAAGTAGACATTCATTGGTGGAAGCTGGTGCTGTTTTAATTTCCCTTGTATTGTACATTATTTTTAGTATAAGCCTTTACGTTAAAGTCATGTATCGAGGCCTATATATTGATTATTCCTTTCTTTGGGTAAGGATTTCAGTAGGCCATTATTGGGATCCAGCCTACCTTTTTTAAAATTTCTTATTTTCTTACATATAATGTGCAAAGCTAAAGCGTAACACATTGCACATCTACCAGGGAAGACAAAAGTACCACACACTCAAAGCTCTTTATGCTACAGTGCACATTTTTAAACCAACATCAAACTCCACAGTGTGAACAAAGTTCCCCTCTCTGTGTTATGTAACTTCTAAACCAGGCTTGTTTTAGAGAAAATAAATGCCTCAAGCTCTGCCTACCCAAGAGACTAGGTCTATCATGAACATCTCATCCCGTCAAAACATTACGCTGAATTTGTTTTTGATTTTTAATACGGCATATGTGTGATCAACGAGTGAAATCCTCAGGAGATGTCCCATCACGTCCTATTAGTTTCAGTCATCAGTGAGCTGCGGAAAATTAAGCATCACTTGCTATTTAACAGAAAATTCTGATGGAAACAATAAAACTAAACATTTCCCTGATTTCTTGCCTATTTGTTTCCCTTTGACTTTTCATGTTGCCTCACTGATATTTATTTATTTCCAAAATGCGTTTGTTCCCCTTGTCCAGAGAGTTGTTTTGCAGCAAATACACTGGCAGCTTGTTAAACTACTGACAAGAGGTGAGTGTGTGTATGTTGCACCTTATATCAGGGATGTCAGACATGCAGCTAAAGCAGGACTAACGAAGGAGGGTCGATGGTAGTCAAACGGGCTGACAACTCCCTGTGCGTCTGACTGACACACACACACACACACACGGATGAGACAACTGAAAAGGATGAAGCAGACCGTCTAAAGCCAGCTCCACTGTGGGTGCACTTAAATGGATCTTTTCACTTTGGTCTGCATCGTAATGGTCCCCATCCAGATACATTTACTGAAAAGCAATATGATGGCTGATGTACACTTTGTATGCGTGCACTGCAGTACCCTGTGTGTGTGTGTGAGGTGAATAGTACACACACTAGCTAATTGCTTGCAATATACAGTATATTTTCTTTTTCCCTTAATAGCTTCTAGTCTGAAACAGCCTCAACATTCATGCCCTGGTGTTAAACCTCTGAATGGAGAGGTGGTGTTTTTGATTGAAGGGGGCTCATATCCCAGCTGACATCTGTATTTCTTTCACTGGGAGCACAAAGCTCCTTAGGCAGATGCTATTGGTGTTAAGAGCCGCATTAACTGCACTTATTAGGTTGTGGAGAGAAATAATAGAATCAGCCCCGCCTCCGGTATCATCTGAAGACCCACAGAGGCTGACTCGAAGATCATGGGATGACACACCAGTCGCTCCCTCTGTAGACCTTCTGTTTAGATTATTTGAGAGCACCATTTATAATTGTGGTGCTCATTTGTGTAGAAGGCACTGGTTTAAACTGGAGACTAGCAGATACAGTTTGTATTTATATTCTCAAAAAAAAAAAAAAAACATTTGTAGAGGACACAGTTTGCAGTGCTGCTTGAAGGGAAGAAACATGTGATTTTCATACATAGGACAAAGAAAAGTCTCTTTAACCCCAAGCTATGTTTATAATGTCACCTACAAGCCATTAAAGGTTTGATGCCATAAGTCAACTACATGTCTTTTGATTTCAGATTCTATTACAAAACTTCCTCTTTGTCTCCATTTGCTTCCTGACTCATTTTTTGTATATTTGCTGCTTAAATGTTTCAGATCATCATGCAAATTTTAATATTAGACAAAAAACAACCAAATTAAATATAAAAGGCAATTCTCGAATAATGATTTCATTTATTAAAGGTGAAAAAGTCTATCTAAAGCTACCTGGCCCTATGTGAAAATGTATTCCCTCCTAGCTTCATAAATTGGCAGCAACAACTGCAATGAAAAATTTGGGATGAGTGACAACAAGCCCACACTTCTTTGCAGAATTGTCTTAATTCAAACACATGGGAAGGTTTTTGAGCATGAACGGTCTATTCAAGGTCATACCACGGCATCTCAGTTGGATTTAGGCCAGTTCAAAACCTTCTTTTTTTCCCCCTTTCTTTTTTAATGGAGCCATGTCCAGACAGTCTCCTTGAGGATTTTTGTGGTAGAAGCAGAATTCACACTTCCACAGCAAGTGTTTCAGGTCCTGCAGCACCAAAGCAGATTCAGAACATTACATTTACACCACCATGTTTGATGATGGTATGGTGTTGTTTTGATGAAATGCTGTGCTAGTTTTACTCCAGATGTAACAGGATATACAACTTCCAAAAAGTTCAACTTCTTGTTAGACCATATTTCTCCAAAAGTTTCATGAATCCAGATTTTTTATTTATTTATTTTTTTTTGTGAGACAACCCTTTTGGTTCTTTTTGGTCAACACTGGTTTTCACCTTGGAATGTTGATGCCATCGCTCTTTCCTATTGTTGAATCACAAACACTGACCTTAACTGAGGTAAATGAGGTCTGCAGGTCTTTACATGCTCTGGGCTCTGTTGTGAAATCCTGGATGAATTGTTGATGCATTCATGGGGTGGTTTTTTGTAGGCGAGCCACTCCAGGAAGGTTCACTGCTGCTCCGAGCATTGTCTATTCATGGATAGTTCCACTCACCGTGGTGGAGTCCTAATGCCTCTTCCAGGCTCATAGATGTCGGTGACGTCAGTGAGATCTTTTAACCGACTTCACATTGTCAGACAGGTTCTATTTAAGGGATTTTTGGATTCAGGACGTCTAGCAGTAATCAGGCCCGGGGTGACCGGTGAAAATGAACTTAGCTTTCCAAAAATTGTGATTAATCATAATTAACTGACAATTTAACAAAGTAGCAAATGCTTTTTCAGATAAGTCAAATACGTTTGGATATTTTTCCCTTAATAAATTAAATCATTATTTATAAACTGTATGTTGTATTTACTCAGTTTGTCTAATATTAAAATTCACTTGATGATCTGAACCCTAATTAAAAATGAGACATCAGGAAGGGGCTGAATACGCTTTCGTAGCAATGTATGGATGGCAACAGATAAGATGTTACTGATATCAGTGTGATTTTCAAGGACACTTGTTTTTTGATTCTTGATCAGTTTTCTGTATGACAATAGTAGGACCACCATGGTTTTCATTAAATTTTTTATCTGAGTCTGAATGTAGAGTAGTCATTTGTTTTGCCATGTGCAACTGCCTCGAGAACATGTCAGCATCAGAAAAAGGAAATTAAAATTTTGGCAGCACATGGCATGTTTTGTCTGGACCGTACAATCAGAAATTGAAACTGGAATCGGTTCTTGAATCTTGTCCATAACCGTATTACAGCTCCGTGTCAGGATCCAGCAGGAAGTAAAGTGCTGTTGGCTGCAAAACAGCACAACAGTGAGGAAACAGGAGCAGAATGTTTAATCAGATGTGTGTGCTACTGTTGCATCATGATCTGTACATGCAGTTCTCTAAATTACTAGCAATTATGACCAAAAAGGGGTTTGTGATATCATCATGACCTTGGACCTTTGGCCACTAAAAATTGAATTATTTCACCCTTTAATTTTAACACTTTATTACTTGCTTTTAAGGATCGTAAATATATTAAGGACCTTTTAACCCCGTATGTGCCTGTTTTTCACTTATATCAGCAGGTTGGAATCTTTTGGTTGTTGCCAGAGTCTGTCTGGTGAGTAGAGGGGTTTTCTGGAGCTTCATTGCAGGATTGACATACTGCCACAAATAACCATCCATACTGTACCTTCAAGCGATGATTAGTCACAACTTGGGACCTTCTCATACTGTACTTATATTTATACATCTTCACAAAACCTTCAGCAGTTCTTTCAAAATGAGTCCATCACTTAACGCTACTTAATGTTCTCGGAAAATAAAAGATACTGCTCGTTGCGGCAGACTCCGACAGAACTGTCACTGAAGTCTGCAGCTCTCAAGACTATAATTAAACCTTGACTTTGAAAGATCTCAGCATTCACATTTCTGAGAACGAGACGTGATGAAGCCACTCTACTGGTCTGTTTATACCGAGAAACACATGGCGTAGAGGTGAGGTGACCTAATATGTGCTGCT
Source organism: Pseudamia nigra (assembly GCA_029823295.1). Taxonomy (NCBI): domain Eukaryota; kingdom Metazoa; phylum Chordata; class Actinopteri; order Kurtiformes; family Apogonidae; genus Pseudamia; species Pseudamia nigra. Next base: position 10,947 of record JAQQAE010009528.1, read on the forward strand.
GGGTCACTGAACCCGTCCGGACCATGATGAGGAAGATGGTGACAGATAAACATCTCAGATCTAAAGACACACCAGCTCTATAATGGATGTACAAGACATTCTCTTCCAAGTCACACAGTTCATTTTCTACATAATACTCTGTTATTGAACTATGACCATTATTCCTACGACTTCTTTTTTGCTGTCTTGTATGTGTGCTGTCAGTAATTGCTATTTAGTATTTCCTTACAATGGGCTTAGTACAACTCTGAAGGTCTGTCTGCATATACTCACTAAAATAGAGAGACATGAAGAGAGACGTGAGGAAAATTAGCAAAATAATCAGGAAAATTAACAATTAGGGAGCAAAACACACAAAAGGGTCCAGTAAAAGAGCCAAAATGCAGAAAATAAAAAGTGAAATGAAAAAAATAATCAAAATAAGGTACCACATGTAATGAAATAATCAAATGGGTGAAAAGGAATAAAATAATACAGACAGTGAGAATGAATGAGCAAAATAATTAACATACTGAAAAATGAATAAAATGAGAAGCAGTATGAGTAAAAAAAATCAGTTGTATGAACAAAATATGCAGGAACAAATGTAAAAATTCATAAAATAGGCCAAAAATGAATAACAGTCAGGGAATTAAAAAAAAAATAATGAGAAAAGTCAAGATAGATGGATGAAATAATCAAGAGAATCAATCAATCAATCAAACTTTATTTATATAGCACTTTACAACAACAACAAAGAAGGACAAAAACGAACAGAATATTTAAGAAAATGACAGATATAAGGAACAGAAAAAAGAGCAAAATAAAGAAAAAATATTAAAAAATAAATCTATATGAAAAAAGATAAGAAGCAAATAGAATTCAGAAATATGAATAAAAACAAACAAGAAAATGAAACAAAATGTATAAAATAGGAGGCAAAAGGAATTAAAATAATCAAGAAATGAACCAAAACTAAGATAAAAAAGCAGAAAAATAATCAAAATAATCATAAAAAGTAACCAAAATAACCAATGAGGCATAGCAAATAAGGTAAGATGCAAAATTAATAAAAAAGATCAAGAAAATGAAATAAAATAAACAAAATAACCAAAATCTGAACCAAAAATGAACAAAACAAGGTGGAAAATGAACACAATTAGGTGCAAGCAGGAAAAGAATATAAATCAAAACAAAATTATCAAGAAAAGGAATGAAATGAAAAAAAATAAGAAGCAAATTTAAGATAATCAAGAAAATGAAACAAAATATATAAAACAGGATGCAAAATGAATAAAATAATCAAGAAAAATTAACAAAATTTAGGGCAAAGAGTGAATCAAAATGAACAAAATATGACCAAAAAACAACGAGCAGAATTTTGTGCAAAAAGAAGAAAAATAAACAAAATACCCAAGTCAGTGAAAGAAAATGAACACTGTGAACCAAAATGGAAAAATAAGATGCACAATGAACAAAATGAGGAGTAAAAGAAGAAAAACTGACAAAATAATCAGGAAAATAAACAAAAATAACCAAGACAGTAAAGTAAAGCAAAAAAAAAGGAGATGCAAAATGAGAAAAATAACCAAGAAAATGCAGAAAAAGACAAATATATGACAAAAAATAGTCACAGAAATGAATAAAACCTTAAAACTCATTTTACTTTGATTCAATCCAAAGCACTTTATTTATATCTGTCACAGGAAGGCAAGCTAGCTTAGCTCCCAGCCCTTCTATAACTAAACCTTCCCCAGACCCTGCGTGTATGTCCACAACTTGAGTTGTGTTCTATATTAGCCCTGGGTGATGTATTTATCCCGAACCTATGGGAGGATGAGGTGTATGTCTGCAAACTCACCCCCACATGTCTGCTTACGGATCCGGTGAATCACACCCACATAGTCCGTTTGACCGGCGGTCCGCATACTTTGTTCTGATGGAACGGCCAACCCGCTCTTGGGTCACTTGGTTGCCGTTCAGAGGTTTTTAAGGTGAATATAAACAAGTGTTAGCGTGTTCTTAACAGTTCAATTCTCAGTCCGTAGGTTGATGTGGTTCGATTCGCTCAGCTGTGTTTCTTCTCTAGATTCTCCACCTGTTCTGTCGGCGTCTTGGTCCTAATTATACTTCATCACTCTCCAGCCGCTGCGTCCCGTTGGCTGCTTTAACACCTCCTCTTCAAACAGCTGTTTCCAATCCGCCAATGAGAGGGAGTTCACAAACCACGCCCACATCCTCCAAAATGTCAATCATATCAGTGAAACCCAGGCTGAAAACCACGCTTACAGAAACTGGATCGTAACAATATGCCACATTTAAAAAAAAAAAAAAAAGTGTTATATGTAGAAATAGATGCACTGAAAACACATAGCAATAGAGGGACTAATTCCCATAAAAATAGACTAAAAGCAGTGGATTCAATGGTATTTACTACACTTTGCCTTTGTGGGGCAGGTCCAAAGTAAAAAGCATCCAGTCCAGTGTTGTTAAAGACCTTCGTCCTCTGACTCGCTTCCAGCCATTTGGAGCCAAGCATTTTACTTCAGTTTGAGTAGAACAATCTTGTAGAAGCCCATTAAGGCGCTCTCATCAGCCTAATTAGCTCCCGTTAGTGTCCATTGGTCCCGCGCAGGACACTTGTCATATGTCTTCTTCATATACAACAGCTTCCATAAGACTGCGCTATCCCTCATTCTCACATCATTAGGCTTCATTTATCTTAGTCTAGGAATAAATGAAAGTTTTATCCTTTCATTTATGCCACTTTAATGATTCATTTGCATGTATGTTACAAGGTGTTGGCAGTTCCTTCGTTGCAAATGCACTGCATCTTTTCCACTTTAAATGACCCAGGCCTTTATATCCCAACGGGCTTGGCTCAACAGCCGAGGGCGCTGCTGTGGCCACTACATAGAAGACTGATGAGACGTTTAATTAAAATGGGTGCATTTGAAAACATTGATCCATCACTCAGACACAGAGGAGTAGGATGCCGTGAAGAAGTGAGGAACAAGGTAAAAGAGAGTACAAGAAAAAAAAAACACCTATTATCTGGGCATCTCTAGATCCTCCTGGAAATTTGGAGCCTTTACACTTCATTTTATGATTCTGGTCAACTGTAAATGCAACAGTTTCTGTGTTTACTGCAAGAAGTGAAAAAAAATAATTCATACAGTAAATAAACAAATCCATAAAATGAACCAAAGATAATGCACAAAATGAGCAGAAATAAAGAAAAATGAAGAAAAGAAAACATACAATGAACAAAATAAAGCGATGACTGAAGAAAATGACCAAAATAAAGTATAAAAAGAAGACCCCTATGACGAGGAAAAAATTTAGATCCATCGTGCCCTTGCCCGGATGTGGGATACCGGGCCCCCTCCTGGAGGCAGGCCTGGGGGTGGGGCTCGGAGGCGAGAGTCTGGTGGCCGGGCCTGTCCCCACGAGGCTCAGTCGGGCATAGCCCGAAGAAGCGGCGTGGGTCCTCCCTCTCATAGACTCACCACCTGTGGGAGGGGCTGTGGGGGTTGGGTGCAGTGTGACATGGGTAGCGGCCGAAGGTGGGGGTCCTGGCGGACTGATCCTCAGTTGCAGAAGCTAGCTCTGGGGACGTGGAATGTCACCT
>JAQQAE010009529.1:0-14554 GCA_029823295.1 Pseudamia nigra
GAGGGTTGGCGCAAACCCAGTTTGTGGGATTAATAAAGTATGTATGTATGTATGTATGTATCTATCTATCTATCTATGGTCATCATCTGTATAAATTTGTTCATTTTTGTTTTATTATTTGCTTATTTTTTTGGACATTTCCTAAATTTATTTGGCAATTTCAGTTAATTTCCTGGATAATGTTGGATTTTTTGTGAATTAATTCTTCATAAACTGAAGCAGAAAAGGCACATGCCGCTCAGCCATTTCTCATCCTCCTGGATGAGAAAACATGCACTATATCTACTTTTGCTTGTTAAATATGACCCATTCATGTTGGTGAAAAAGGGAAACAGCAAAAAGTCAGCACATCGAATCCTCAGCAACTACATCTTATTTGATCTTATGTAAAATCCCTCAGTTTTTATGCTGAGCTCTGATTTTCTCAGACAGACGTGAGAGTACCTGTATCAATCCACCTGACTGTAACTGGTTTAAAACAATAAACTAGTGAAGAAAACCATTTGCAATTGTATAGTAAAGCAAGCACTATGCACAGCTCCGGCGCCTGTGGCTGAATATCACACGCATGGCTGCAGCTCTGACCTCCTCATGCATGATTTCAGAAGCTGTCTTTTCAGATTATTCTTTGTTTGTTGGCTCCGACAGCCATCTTACTTCTTCATGGTGAATCTCACACGCACCATGCCAACATGCTTGTCTCTGTCATAATTTATACTTCAGTACATTCAAAGACCAGGGGGGGTAAATGCATAAACACCAGGGTCAACTACTTGAATTAGAGAGTATCTGCTAGTTGGAGAGCTCACACGGATCATGTGTACCGGTAATTACAGTGTGATGTACTTATGTCATCCATACAATAAAGAAAACAAGAGCTACAGGTAAACTAAAACTTGACATGTACGCTGTCCTCCATTTCTACCTTCTCCAAACTGGGGGTCAGGAGCCAAAATGAACAGTGGAACCTTTTCTATTAAATTTCCATTTTGTTTTGTTTTTTGGCATTGTTGTTCATTTTCTTGATTCTATTATTCATTTGTTCTTTTTTTCATACTGCCATTCATAATGGCATTCAGTACACGTGTGAAGTAGCTGGGAGTGATTTATATTTTTAGATTAAAATTAATAATTTTAGTTCAGATAAAAAAACAAACGTAAAGCATGGCCTTCTTTCATCTCTATAAGAAGGTCAACCTCGACTTTCTGGCTTCTCCTCTTAATTTTTCTGTAAAGTTTTGAATAGAATTTAAAATCCCCCTAAAAACCAATCAGAACTTTTTGCTCTATGCTGCCCTACTCATGGTTCCTAATCTCTAAAACCAGCCTGGGAGGCGGAGCCTTCAATTACCAAGCTCCTCGCCTGTGGAACCAATTGCCAGTGTGGGTCCAGGATGCAGACACTCTCTACTTTTAAAACTAGACTTATAACCTTCCATAAAGTTATTATTGCCAGATGAGGTGATCCTGAACCTTCCCTTAGTTCTGCTGCATAGCCCAGTGTCTGTCTGAGTCTCTATTTATGTCGTCCAGTGTCTGTTTTGTTTATTGCTCCGTCTGTACTCTATCCACTCACTCTATCCACTCGAGGCTTATGTCCTCCTACCTAGAGTCCTGGTTCTGCTGGAGATTTTTTTCTGAGAAAGTTTTTTCCTCCCTCGTCCCCTTGGCTTACTCTCAGAGCTTGTTGAGTTAGCTTTATTACAGTGTTTTAAGGCTTTGGCATGAATTTGTTCAAGCACCGAGAGATGATCTTGGATTATTGTTTGCGTTACATGAATACAGTTTAAATAATTTTTTTCCATTTCTTGATTGCTATTCATTTGTTTTTATAACTTTGTTCATTTCTTTGGTTAAAGCATTTTTTTTGATTAGGTCATTAGATCATTCTATTCATTTTGGTTAATTTTTTGATTGATTGATTTTCTACTGTGTTGGTCAATTTGTTCTATACTTGTTTTATAGTTTTGGTCAAGATTATTTTGTGTCATTTTTGGTCATATTGTTCATTATAAACCTTTGATTTTCAGTCATATTCATCTGATTGTCTTCTCATCTTTTGCATGTAAAGAATAAAATACTGTACATAAAAATGTTAATAATATGTAGATTAATTTCTGCACACAAAAAAGAGCTGTCACGACAGTTTAGAATATTTCTCCAAGTTTTCCAATGCAATGCCAGAGTCATCATTTGGGTCTTAAGAGTCTGATGAAGTTTTAACAGCATGGTTGTACATTTCACTATTCAAAACCTCTTAAATGAAATAAAACACCTGAGATGTTCAAAACTGACACTGTTTAGTCTTGCATTGAGGTTTTTTTCTCTGCCAGTAAGTTTGCCCTTCACTCCCACCACCTTCCACATCCATAAAGGAGGTAAAAACTCTGATTACAGGGTGCCATAGCTGCCCAAAGTTGATCTGCTGAACTCCAGTGAAAAATCACTAGACTATGAAGTGAGGTGACAACTTACAATGACATGTCAGTACCTCTTTTTTTATTTGTCACAAAGCATCTCCTTCAGCCAAGGGTGGAGGTTCTGTGTGGGTGGAAGGGGGGATTTACACTGGAAAATGGAAGCATCAAATGCTTTGCTTTCTTTTTTGTTGAAGAAAATGAGCAAAATGAACAAAATAGGCAACAAAATGAACACAATGAGCAAAATACTGTATATGGTGAAATGATCCAAACAGACCAAACATAAAGTGTCAATATTGTGACAATATCTACATTTTTTACTATAAATTAATCCAGATATCATCATAATTTTTGAGGTCTCAGCCTCAAATTGTGACGCGCCTAGAGATAATTAGTGATTATGATTGGCGCTATACAAATAGAAATAGAATAGAATCATAATTTTATGTACTGTATAATAAGATGCATAAGAAAAACATGAATATACATTGTCTATTTTGATTTAATATTGTGAATGTCTCAATCACAGCATTAAATCAAAATGAACAAAATAAGCACTAAACCATCAACTTAAAAAAAATAATCCACAAAGAAAATCAATAGATGCTGGATGCATATTTTTCATATATTGTGAAATCTGAAACATTGCATCAATTTGTACCCAAATGTTTAAGACTAAATAAACCAAATAATCCAGAAATTATAAAAACTGAACAAAAATAATCAAAATGTACAAAAATCAATAAAACAATTCACAAAAGAAACTAAAACTAGTCCAGAAAATGAATATAAATGTCAAAAAATGTATAAATAATGAAATAAATTAATCAAAATTAGGAACAAATGTACAAAAATGACAAAAATGAACAAAATAATGAAGGAAATAAACAAGAAAATTAAACAACTAATCAAAATGTAAAGCAAAATAATAGACAAAAAGGAACAAAATACCTAAGAAATGAATAAAAATAAACAAAACACACAGAAAATAAAAAAATCCAAAAAAAAAAACAAAAAGGAACAAATGAATCAAAATGAAAAAGTGAACAATGAAACAATGGACAAAATAATTAAGAAAACAGACTTGAAATGAACACAGCAACCCAACAACAAACCAAATAAACAGAAATGTCATTATTTACGGTGCATAAAGCGAATTTAAATTTACTTTTGAAAATTTTATTAATATTGATTGGAACAAATATTGGGAAACTGTACCTATCGTGTCTGGAGACATGTTTCTACATCCCAGCCAGCTTACTGTAGCTCTGTCACCCTTCAAAATAAAAGCTTCTGAAGGCATCCCCAGCATGTTTTGTGAAGGAAGGTTACTGCTAGGTTTACAGCGAACAAGCTCGGTGCTGTGTGCCATTTTCTTTGTCTTCCTCCCTCCGTCTTAAGAAGCCACAAATGTTGATGCAAATGGAAGGAGGAGCAAGTCTGTCGGTCCCCTTTCCTACGCTGACAGCTGGAGAATCTGCTGCTACCATTCATCACGCTCACATGCAGCTGTTTAAGTGCACGTTGAAAGCAGAATCCACCAAGCACTTCACTCTGACTTTTAAAATACACATCACATGGAAAGCATTTAGGTAAACTGTATTTCCTCTATTCCACTGTACCTGTTTCAAGCCTTGTAAAAAATTGTTCTTGTAATGCAGTGCTGCCCTCTACTGGAACATAAATTTACTGCTGACAGGGTTTTTACTGTATTTGATTTTGGACCAGACACCTCTAGACTTTTTCCCAGGGGCCAATTTTTTTAAACTGTCACAACCTAATTCATCAATCTATAAATTATGAGAACCTGTGAAGTTGTTCATTACACATATTTCATAATGTTGTGAGGGTTATAGTATGATCTTGAAAATGTAATTTATATGCCTTTGTTAGATCAACCATGTTTTGAGGCAGAGATAACTTTTTCCTTCTCATCAGTAGAAAAAAATAATATCTTAGCACAATTTAAAAACATCTATCAAAAACAAAATTCTTCCTAAAGTTTATTAAAATATTCAACATTTAAATTTGTTTTGCAACCTAAGAACTTCATTAATCCTTTTTAAGGAAATTCAGTTGACAAGGTCATAGATAAGAAAGATGAAATCAGTTAAATGTCTTCAAGTTTCCCAGTCTTCAGTCTGCCATCTGCTGTCATGTTGAACAGTCTGATGCTAGTAGGGGTGCAGGATCTCCTGTGGCGTTCAGTCCTGCAGTGTAGTGATGTTAATCATCCACTGCACCTACCTGCACCTGCACCATCTCTGAATCTTCTGCCTTTTACTCTGGAACCAGCCCTGCAGCCATGCAGGGTCCTTGTCAGAGCCACAGGGATTGGTTGGTAAACTCACATTTCCTCGGCCTTGTGTGCAGTAGGTCCCCAGTGGAGTAAATTCCTCTCTCCATATCAGTGCAAATTTGATCCCACACAAGAAAATAAAAAAGCAGTGTATATGCAAAAATTATAAGGAAAAGTAGGGGAAAAGCAGAAAGCTGTTGACAGTTGCTGCCAAATGTGCCAGCACATTCTAGAACACTTAACACTACAATATGCTATTGAGCTATATAGAAAGTTATACGACTTACTTGAGAAAAAACACATATTGGTGATAACAAAAATTGACAAATATGTAAAAAAAAAAGAAAAGCATTTTGTAGGTAAAAACAACCACCACTTCCTGTTTTAAAATGTTTTGTTCATCAATTTGCTTAAAAACTCCTCAAATCAGGATTGAACACGTACCATGTCAGCCTGATTAGCTCCTCCAAACCTCATTCATATTTCCACCACGGAACTGGCATCTTCATATCGCTTTTTTTGGAGCTGTGGGACTCATACAAAGTCAGAGATAACTCCGCTGCCTCAGTTGGGTCTTTTCTTCCATCAGTTTGAATCTGAAATAATGTGTTAATGTACCAGTTACACAACAACATAGGCTGCAGAATCACTGTTAGTTGGCAGAATCCAACAAAAACACTTTAGGGCTTCATTATTGTTTGGGAAAGAGTTGAATAATGGCAATAAGAAGCAACAGAAACATTGTTAACATAGCAAACACTTAAATGGGTATTAATTATTTTTTTTAGTCTGGACTGTCTAGCATGGTAAAAGCAGTGAAAAACTAAAACTGTGTCTTTCAGAGCTCCATATTGTCTTACAAGTGCCTGTGATTGCTTTTTAAATATTCCTGAATGACTCTTCTCTCAGTCACACCTGGTAAAATGTAGACACTAATCACAGCACACGTAGATCCTGACTGACTCATTTAGATGGAGGGGTTACACTTTAATTACAGTTGGGTTCAAGCAATTTCCCTAAGTTTGAAGAAGAGTTCGGTGCATCTGGTTGAGATCTCAGGGGCCATCTGCGTCAGGGTTGCACAGATTGTCCCAGAGCATCTCTTGAGCAGAGTCACTGCCAAAATAAAATGCATATAAGGTCTTATAAACATGCTGAACTCAGACAAGAGCGTCCTGACTGAAATAAAAAAAATAATGTGGTATAAATTTGGAATGTGAATACTGCAATGGTGGTACCAAAAATGACTTGGTTGCCACTCTTCATCCTTAAACCCTTGATAAGAAGACCTATAAAAGATCATTATAGCATTGTAAATAATCTTAATTTGGGCATTTGTGTACTCTGAACTGAAAAGAGAAGAATCCATTATTTCATGCTTTATTCTATTTATATTTCCCTTTAAATACTATTTTAAATTTATGCACTATTTTGTGTTCTGTGTTGTATTTATTGTCACCATTATGAAACTTCTTCATTCTTATGTGTTATCATTCACATGCTATTTTTGCCCTTTAAAAATTAATATAACCAAGACAGGAAATTGGAGGGGGTCTCTATTTTTTGAAACACCAACAAACTCTATTCTTATTCCCAGCTTTGACCAGAAGGGGGAAATCTCTCCCCTCCAGTGGCTGCTGGTGCTGATGCTGGACGTGATGCAGTGCTGTCAGCTGTCAGCACTCATCAGTGCACTCTCATTAAAGCCATGTCAGTGGAGCTCCATTAGCAGCACATCGAACAGCTGCCCTGCCTCAAGGCCAAGGCAACAAGTGAACTCTGTTAGTGAGGGCGTGAGGCAGGTTAACCTGAAATAACATGAACAGAGAATCAACTGTTATCTGCTTTGATTTCCCTTAAACACACAACTAGATGGTCAGTAATTCAGTTAGGGCGATCCACAGCCCCATTTTGATGTAGCAGGATTTGGTTCGCATTTTAATGCTGTTATTTATTTGAATGTTTTTGACACAGCAACGATTAAGATTAAGTCACATTTTGTGTTAGTTTTTCAAACAATGTGAAACAATGCTATAAAAAAACAATTAAATGTACCAACAAATTGAAAAAAATCACCCAAAACCACATCATAAGCTTTTATAATCCCTGCCTGACACTGCAGAAATTACAGTTGCCAATATTTAACTAGCACAGACTGTTTTTATTATGCTTATTTACACCACTTGAAGCACAATTTAGTATTTAGACTATTTAATTCAGTAAGGGTACTAATACCACGCAGTGAAAACTCATTTGAATTAACTTTTGAATGAACTCATTTATCAGCAAAATTTTTAAAAAGTCAGTGTTCTTTGTGCATTAAATTGATTCTGTCAGTTTAACTATTCTATGTCGGATTCATATGACTGTATTAATGTGGTCAAAACCCTGTTTCAGTCACAAAACAAATTTGCGCCTCAAGCAAGAGTAATTTGATTGCTGCTAAATATTCATATTGTTTTTACGAATTGAATTTTTAAAACAGATTCTCACAACAGACACATGTGAAAGCCTTACCTAAAGTTTTGTTGTAAACCTTGCCATATCAATACTTTAAACGTCCATGAAAGCTAATCCGTTGTGTTCTTTGTTTTACTGCTAAGAGAAAAAAATGTGAGTCTGTTAGCTCTGACCAAATATTTGGTATTAAAATGTTTAATTGTCTACAAAAGCATACAGTACATATAAAAACTGGCCTGCATCATGAGAATAGGTTTTTCGCTTATCAAGATAATATTTTAAACCTTGTATTATTATGAAATAACGGTTAAAATGGCCAGGAACATTCATTTGGGCACCAATTCACTTCTTCTCGTGGTTTATAGATTTAGGCTATGGTTTGCGCTTTTTAAGACTGGGTCTGCAGAATAAAGGGGTGCTGAAGATGTATGTTTGTGGTGTCACTGTCCTGTGAGACCCATGTATCTGAAAAAGCTCTCATAAATTCAACGATGAAACTTGTAATCTGAAATTGTAGCCTGAGTTGGGGTCAGCTTAAAGTACAAAGGTTTATAAAATGGAAATACTGAAGTAAAGTACCACAGCTGGGAGTGAAGTGGGCCATAGGATGGAGTAAATCTACTCACAGTAGTTACTGTATATTTAGAAGTTTGCAGTACTCAAATACATTTACTCCATTACATATGAAATTCCATAAAATGTACTTCTGAGAATGGTTGTTTTGGAGAACTTGTTCAACTCTTAGTTACATTTATAATGAAAAATGTACTTTGTGTGTTTGACCCACATTATGAATGCCAGCAGTCATATCATGCACTGCTACATGTCCAGTACTGTAGAGATCAACAAAGCAACAACATGAACAACAATTACCAAAAATGAGCAAAATGGACATCAAATGAGCAAAGATCATCAAAATAATCAATTCATAAAAATAAATAACCAGCAATACTGAACAAAAACAACAAAATGAGCAACAATATAAGCAAAAGCAAGCAAAGATAATAAGAAAAAATGAACAAAATAAACCACAAATGCTATAATCAGAAAATCTTGAAAATGTTTTTTTTGACATTTGAATGTAAACTGTGTTTAACTGCACACATTTTTGGACTTGCTTGGTTCTGGATTTTTTGTATTATTGATAACATTTAATTTGAACTTTTCATTGTTATTTCCTATAGAATAAATAACCTGTTTGAACACAATAGCTGCTTTTGTAGTTTTTATGAACTGTTAAGAGTTTTTATGAGTACTTCTACTTCTGTTTGAGTCATAATTAGAATGTAACTTTCTACTTTCTCTTCACTTTATTATCCACCACTGCACTGACCTGTATGCAGTGTTGGGTAGAGTAAATACAAAGAGTACTCAAGTAAGTACTGTTCAAGTACTGTACTTTTACTTTAAAATTATGCTGACTCAAATAGAAGTAGAAGCACTTGAGTAAGAGAAGAAAAAGTTTGTCATAAAATCTACTTAAGTAGTGAGTAAATTAATGATGTGGAATTTATTAAATCACTTTTTGTTCAGTTTTATTGTTTTGTTTCATCATATTTGTCCATTTTCTTGGTTATTGTATGGTTTTCTTGATTCACATAATAATTTTGATACCTTTTGCTCATTGTGATGCTTGTTTTGTTGATTTTTATTGGATTATTTTTGAAATTTTTGTTTTTTTTCTCTTTTGGTTGTGTATTTTTTAAATTTTGTTTGCTATGTTGTACATTTGCTTCATTATTTTGACAATTTTTGCTCATTTTGTTCATTTGCGTTCAGTTTTACTGGGGGTATTGTACATGTTAATCAATTCCCTTGAATATTCTTTTTGTGACTTTTGCTCATCTTGTGTATTTGTTCATTTTGAATTATTTTGTTGATTTGTGTTTTTTTTTGTTCCTTTTTTGTTAACTTGATGTAACTGATTAGAAGTACTCCAAAACAACTACTCTCAGAAGAACATTTTTTCAGACATATTTCTCAAGCACATGTACTGTAACTGAGTAAATGTAGTTGAGTACTACCCTCTTCTATGTTGTCTTCTGTTAAAATAAATGGATCCAGGATGTTCCTCTTTGAGCCTGTAGGGAGCACCAGTGTGTGAACTTGCCGCCTGTGCGTCTAACATCCAGAAAGGTGTTTAAAACGCAAATCTAAAATGACTTTTAAAAGAATGGTGCTCTCACACCACTTCCTGGTTTCCTCACTTTACTTGGCGTTATGTGCACCTTTAACAAACCCTTCGCAATGACCCAGAAAACATTTGATCTTTTGAAATGTCTGAAGCATCGAGGGCCAACCACACTGCAGCTCATTTACCACGATTTCCTTTCTCTCCCTCAGTTCCTTGTAACCTAGCACATGCTGCTCCTCACATACCCACTCAGATAGACCAGGATCTGGATGGTATTTGGGGTCAAAACCATGATATCCCCCATTTGCCTTCCTCCATTAATGGCCTATTTAGCGTACCGCCGATGGCAGTAAAGAGATAGCCGGGCTTTTATACCTTGTGACTGGATATATTAGCAGGTAATGTCCTTAAAGAGGATTAGCGGATGGAAAGGGAGGAAAGGAGAAAGAGAGGGAGAGTGGCTGAAAGCGCCGTAGGGATGGCATGGCAGTAAATAGGCAGGTGATAGCAGGGACGACAGGGGCTTACGCTGCACTGTGCAGCCCCTGGCTATGGACAGGGGATTAGCAGCCATTGTGGATTCTCTGGCATCTTGACCTTTGTTGAGTCACAGTTATCTGATTGTCTATGGATCCGAATAAATGCAGGAAAATAACATGAAAGCTCTCTCCCTGTAATGTCCCTGTTATAAACGACGTGCTCAAAGAATCATCAAGTATTAGCTGTTGAGGTTAATCAGTGATTTGCTTGACAGTGGATTTCTCTGGGTTTACTTGTCCTGAAGTCAGTCAGTGAAGAATGGTGCCGTGGGTCGAGGTCATGAACCCCAACAAAACCAAACAGATCAACTTGTTTGCTGTGTTTTTACTTAACCTGCTTTTACTTAAACCGCCTTTAAGTACAACACCAAACAGCTGAGTTTAAATGTGATTAAGAAGTTTTATGCAGTGCTGGACAGAGTACACAGAAACAATACTCACATAAAACTATTGTAACTTAATAATTATAATGACTCACATAGAAGTACTCGTAAAAATATGTACATGAGTGAGAGTAAAGAATATGCCATAAAAACTACTCAAGTAGTAAGTTTATAGTGTTGAATTTATTACTGCCTCCTAACAGGTTATTTGTCCTGTCAGTAATAACAGTGTGAAGGTCATATTGTTATTAATCCAGTGTCAGATCCAGAACCAGGCACATGTAATAATATAGTACATGATGTTAGACACTGCTCAAGATTTGGTTATTGCAAGATTCATCACTTAATTAGTTCCTTTTTATTAATTTAGTCAATTATTTTGACCATTTTTGCTCATTTTCATCTTTATTTTGTTGAATTTGTTCAGTGTTGTTGATCATTGTATTCATTTTTGTTTATTTCCTTGATTATTTGTATTCATTTTTTTGCTTATCTTGTTGAATGTGTTCAATTTTATTAATTATTCTGTTCATTTTTCTCAATTTACATGGTCATGGTCATTTCTGCATTTTGTTGTCCCATTGGTTGATTTCACGTTCAATTTAGAAGGTTACTTACTTCATTTTTGTTAATTTACTTGATAATCTTTTGAATTTGTGCTCATTTGTTAACTTTATTCCTACTGTAGCCAAATGTAACTGACTAAGAATAAAACATATTCTTCAAAAATATCTATTCTCAGAAGTACATTTTTCTCACAAGAACTACTCAATTACATGTAATGGAGTAAAGGTACTTGAGTACCATCTACCTCTGGTTACAAGGTATTTTAGGTTGTTTACTAACATTTTTTTTCTACATTGGTTACCAGTGGCGTAGATTTCAGGAGGCATGGGGGGATTCAACCCTCTCAGTACCAGTGAAATGTTTTGTCCCCCTCAATAAAACAATTTACAGTAAATTGAGATGACATGCAGCTTTTTGTCCCCAAAACACTGCATCTTCTTGGTTATTTGTTCACTAACATTGATTTTTAGAAGATTTTGTGGCTTATTTTTGATCATTCTGTTGATTAAGCATATGCTGTCATTCACAACAATACATCACAAGAATAAAAATGTTAGAATAATTTAAATCTTGATTCTTATTCATTCAAATTGGCAATATTTTTCTTAGGACTTTGGGACAAATGTTGTCAGTGGTTTCGAGAATAAAACAAAAACAATCATTTTATGTAAACACATACCTACACATACCTATACATAGTAAAATGTGATAATATTGCAGTTGTCTTTTTATTTTTTCCATTCATAGCTGTATTAAAATGTTATATGTGAATTAATTTCTTATCCAGTAAAACTGTTGCTATTATATCAGTTTTGGGTCTCATTTTGTTGCACATTTTTGACAATATGTTTTTTTTTAAAGGCCTGCTTTTGCATAAATCATGGCTTTGGGTGCAGTGGGAGAATGTACATTTGACTTATTAGACGAAATGCCTTTGGAGCTGCAATTAATAATCATAATCTGTTCATTACCTTTTGAAAGATTTATCGACTGGTCATTTAAACTACAAAAAGTCAGAAAATTGGCCAAAATGATGTCCTTAAATGCAAGCCAAAGACCTTTAGTCCAGTGTTCACATTTAAGCAACTTTTAATGTTAAAGTTCTTCATGGTACTACACAAACTGTTTAGTAATCATCAGAAAAGTTGTTGATTAATAAAACATTCAACTGCTAATTGACTGATTAATTATTGCATCTCTGCAGAACTTTTCACATTGCACTTTTTCACGGTTAAGTGCTAAGTTACAAACATGGATCCTCCTTTGTAACCTCAAACGAAACAAACTTGGCACATGGGTAGTTAGGGTAAGGGGAATGATTATTATGTCAACTAACAACTAAATTGCATTTAATTAGGTAATCAGGGAATTAAAAAAAAACCTTTTTTGTCCTATAGTACCAAAACTACTACAGCTCCAACTGCCAAAACTTTAGTATATGACCTTGACTTTGACTTTGATGATTGCCAGGATCTAACTTTGTTGCACTTTGACCTACATACATTTCTAGCTATGTACTCAGATTGACAATGTCATATAGTAAATAACTGGGCCACTAACGATGCTGATTCCAAATATGCTGTGACTTTCAAGGAAAAACGTCAAGCTTACAGTCAATTTCAGGATTGCATATTCCTGTGTTTCTCTGAAAAGTTTACTTTTTAGAGAAACATGGCTCTCACAGGACAGTAAGCCCACGGATATGTAAAGATCAAGCAGGATGTTATGGATTCTTATACTGTAGTTTCATCTGCATAACAGTACATACAATAGTTCAAATGAAATGTGCCTGCCTCACAGTGAAATTACAAATTACATTACATGTAATGTTTTGAATACAGGATGTTGAGGTTGGTAATGAAGTATTTTCACCATGCCATTTTAGTAGTTTTACTTCATAAAGTGACTTCCTACTGTACTACTGAGGTGAACTTAGAGCTGGGCAAAATGACTAAAAATGTTCTCATAATGTAAAAAAAAATATTACAATTGATATAAATGATGGATAATAAATGTCAGTGGTTATTTTTTGCAAGTGTAGAGGCAGAGCAACAAGATGAAAACCATCTAAAAAAAATAGGATACAAAAGGGAAAACATAAAACTTGCAGCAGGGCAAAAATGACAGAGAGGACACAAAAAAGACAAAAACAATGTCAACTAGGAAAAAGACAAACACATCATAAAAGGCATGAAAAGAGAAATCAATACAAGTTGCAAAAAGATGAAAACGACACAATAGATGCATAAAACAAGGGATGTATGGGATGCAAAAAGAGAAAAAAAATTGCTTAAAAGACAAAAAAGTATGGAAAACAATAACAAAAGATGAAAATTACATTAAAACAGACCTTTAAGACTCAACAATATGAAAGATAGAAAGGTCGTCTCTAAGTTGGTCAAAATTCAAAATTTGCTTCCTTTAAATTTATTTGGATGTTCCCCCTGAGCAGCTTTAAGGAGGTAAGAGGCACTTTTGAGTGCCCCCCCGGTACCGATTTAAATTCCATATGACTAAACGCCCAGACCCGCGGCCTTTCCAGGACCCTGCTAAGCTGTTTTGGGAGTGATTTGATCATGCAAAGATGAGATGGAGTTAGAATGGGTCACTGCAGGACCTGCTTTAGCCACAGTCTGTTGGAAAGGAGTCAAGTGGAGGGCAAGCACCTGGGCGAGCTGACCTTTACCTGGACAGAGGAAATGGAGAAGGATCAGGTGGGAAGAAACCCAGGCAGCTGAGGTTCTGTTTCAAACTCCCAGACCTGTTAGGGAGATGGAAGCCACACATTCAGACAAAAAGCATCATTTTAAATCAAGTGTGCATTATACTTTTTATTTTTGCAAAGTTTCTCAAATGAGTAATCCTGAAACAATATGAGATCCCACAAGGGCTGGGCGAAAAATGGAAAATCATAATTATCATGATATGTCAGTGGGGCTGAATTATAATGATTTACAGTTCATACATTTCAGCATTATCATTTAATCATTACAATGATAAGAAGTCAGATTGATTGATTTGATTTATTTTCATTTTTAAGCTTTATTAGAGCAAAAATAAATCAATGAGAATCCTTACATTTGTAATGTTACATCAAATTAATCAGAAGTAACAAAATTCTAAATTATGAAATGAGATATTGCATTTTTTGTATTCCTTCTTTTTGCATTTTCACAAATGTGGACATAGTTTGCATTGTTAGTGTTATTACATATCTATTTTACACTACAGACTATATTTGGCATCACTGTGGACAGAAAAGAAAAAGATGTTTCCTTGCTGTGCATGTGACAATAAAACATCTTTTTTGTCATTTTTCATGTCTTTTGCACCATTGTAGACTCTGTTTCTTTTACATTTTCTCCATGTTTTATGTCTTTTTCAGTGTTTTTGCCTCCTTTGTGTAGACTTTGCCTTTTCTTGCGTCGCTTTTGTTATTTTTATCTGTTGACATGACTGACATTATTTCATCTGTTGTCGTCTTTTATGCTGTCGTCACATTTTTGCACTTTTATTGTCATGCAGGCAGCTGAGGTTAAAACTTGGATTTTATTTTCGAAATAAGCTGTGCTTTTTCTTTTAGTGTTAAAAAGCGGCTTGTTGCTGCAACATTTTTGTCTGTGTTGGACTATGGAGATCTTTTGTACATGAATGCTTCTGCTCAAAGTCTCCAAGTGCTTGACACTGTTTACCACGCTTCATTGAGATTTATCACAAATTGTAAAATGTCAACTCACCATTGTGAGTTATAC
>JAQQAE010009530.1:0-14554 GCA_029823295.1 Pseudamia nigra
AGAGGAGATTTATGGATGTGGTGAAGGAGGACATGAAGGTAGTTGGTGTGAGAGAAGAAGATGCAGAGGATAGGGTGTGATGGAGGCAGATGATTCGCTCTGGCGCCCCCTGAAGGGAACAGCCGAAAGGAAAAGAAGAAGATTTTGTCCAGAAAGTAAAAAAAGCCTGCCTGGAGCTGCAAAAATACTTAATACTACAAGCCAGTTCCAGTGAAGTTGGGACATTGTGTAAAACATGAATACAAACAAAATACAATGATTTGTAAATCTCATGAACCCAAATTTTATTCCCAAAAGAACATAAACCACATTTCAAAATCTGGCATGTGGTTTATGTTCTTTTGAGAACATGGCACGACGTTCTGTTTGTGCCACAATTCTCATCCAATCACAGACCCAGATGCTGCTAAAATTTCTGATTGGTTCTTGTTTCTGATATTCAAAATTTCTTGTGAATTTGATGGCAGCAACACATCCCAAAAAGTTGACACAGGGACAACGAAAGGAAACAAATTGGCAAAAATCAAAAACAACTGGTGGAGCTTTTGATTTTTGCCAATTTGTTGCCTTTCGTTGTCCCTGGTTAACTGGCATCAGGTCAGTAATGACTGGATAATGACTGGATATTAAAAGAGCATTTTAGAGAGAGAGAGCCTCTCAGATGTAAAGATGAACAGAGGTTCAACAATCTGCAACAAACTGTCTAAAATTGTGGAACAATTTCAAAAAAATGTTCCTTAACATAAAATTGTGAAGACTTTGAAGATGCCACCATCTACAGCAGGGGTCTCAAACTGCCATGGAGGGCCGAGACCCTGCAGGTTTTCTCTCCAACTAGTCTCCAACAAGCAGATTTTACTAATTAGCTCCTCCCCCTGAGTTTCAGACCCCTGATCTACAGTGCATAATATCATCAAAAGATTCAGAGACTCAGGAGGAAGGTCGAAGGTCAATACTGGATGCTTGTGATCTTTGGACCTTCTGGGGGCACTGCATTAAAAACAGACATGATTCTCTACTGGAAATCACTGCATGGGCTCAGGAACACTTCCACAAATCACTGTCTGTGAACACAGTTCACTGTACAATCCACAAATACAAGAGAAAGCTATATCATGTATAGAAGAAGACATATGTGAACATGATCCAGAAAGGCTGCCTTCTTCTCTGGACTGAGTCAAAATGTAAAACTGTTCTGTTGTCAGAGGAACACTTCAGACCATTTTAAATGAGCTTTGGTCCAGAGGAGATGGTGTCTGTTCTAGATCATGTTCACATATAGCTTCTTTCTTTACATGATACAGCTTTAACTTGCAATTGTGGATTTTCAAAGTCTGAGCAATTTTATGTTGAGGAATGTTTTTCTGAAATTGTTCCACAATTTTCAAATACACTTTTTCACAGATTGTTGAACCTCTGCTCATCTTTACATCTGCGAGACTGTCTCTCTTACATGCTCCTGGGGGAACAGGTTAACTGGTTATCAGGTCAGTAAGATGCCTTGATGACCAATTAACCTGTTCCCCCTGTTGTTTTTGATTTGTGCCAATTACTTTTGCAGCCTGTTATTGCCCCTGTGTTGTTGGCATCAAATTCAAAACGTGCTAATATTTCCATGAAATGGTAAAATGTCTCAGTTTCAACATTTGATATGTTGTTTATGTTCTATTGGGAATAAAATGAACAGAAATCAAATTTCTGTTCATATTAAGATGGACAAAACATTTCCACATTTGGATATTATAAAAACATTTGAACTGCAGGGGAGGTCCTAAAGAGCCACACGTGGCTCTGGAACCATGGATTGCACATCTGTGGTCTATACAATCATAAATCACAAATCTACAAATCTACCTTTCTTTTTAAGTGGCATATTAAAATAAACTGGTTATAGACTGGATTAAATAGTGGACTAGTGGTGATGTGATAGTTTAGAGTCAATACCAACAGACTGTTTCATCATTGCATCATGCTGAAAAATATAAGCGTACTAATTCATCAGCCAAAAAGTTTTACAGTGTTGTTTAAACACAGGGATAGATGTTGACAAAATACAAGTGGTGATATTTGGACCATTATCTGATTATTCAGTTCTCTCATTTAACCTAGCGAGAGAATTTAACAGCATTTATCTCTTTAATTAGTGACCTTGACTTTTAACCGTTGGCAACCTGGATGTTTTCAGTTCCTCATTGAGTCTAAATTTGTTGCAAATTATAAAAGAATCCCCCAACTGTGTTCCTGAGGTATTAGATCCATTAAAATGGAGGTCATAGCCTCCTTGACCTTTTCGATAATGTTCTACATTATGACCAAGACTAGTGTACAGTAAATACACAGAATATTACAGACTGATGATGTATGAAGGGTGAGATGATTCCCTTCACCTCATCTCAAGTAATACATGAGTAGTGTGTGATTATGGACACATATTCTGTCATGCCATTCCTCATATATTATGTGTTTAAGTTTTTTAGATGCCATCTAAAAATTCAAACCCATAAATACAATACATAATTTTAAAAACATGGCAGTGTACTTTAGTGAGAGGCTGACCTTTGACCCCCAGAGGTGTAGGGCAGTCCTTAGGAACTGGAGGCAGAAGACGCGTATAGTAGCTCAAATTGTAGTAAGATTCCCAGTTAAGGTAGGTGTACTTGGAGTTGTAGGTTGGTGGGCTGGGGATTAAGTTGGACCTGACTGTTCATACAAAAGATAAATAAAATCATCATCAGATTTACTACTAACAACCATGAAGGTAGGATTGAGACAGCTGCTGACGCCAGACCTGTTAATACCAGCCGCATTAGGGACTCCCGTAGGAAGGTGCTGTTGATGATGTCCCAGAGCCAGCGGAAATGTGTGAGAATGTAATGCGCCGTACTGGGGCTGGGCCTGAGGAGCTCATACACTCTGGTCCAGAACTCCGCTGTAGGATAAAAACAATGTTGTAGTTACTGAAAGAGGAGCAACTGGGAATTCAAAGTGGAAATACACTTGGCACAACAAAGTCATCACGACATAAGCCTGGCCCATTTCCTTTCTTTTGAAGCTGAAGCTTTGTTGAACAAAAGGAGGTGGGTGTCATATGACACTGGTCTACAGTATGTCTCACGAATCCTCCAGGATGCCATGTGTCCTGAAAACAAGACTGCAGCTGCAACAGAGTACACTATGTCCTCTGTATGTCTAATAGTTTCATTGAAACAGTTATTGTTTATTTATATTTATGTTGTTGATAAATATAAATCTCATAATGTCAAGCCCCTGGGCCCAAATCTTCAAAAGGAAAGATTCTATGTTTTGATAAAAAAAAAAAAAAAAAGGTGTACAGTTGTGTTCACAGGTTCATATTAAACAATGCAGGACCTCAGGATAGCATCATTATTAAATAAAACGTAAAGAACAGTGAAGAATATAATGAGATGATTCTTGATCAAAAGTTTGCATATCCTTAGTTCTTCATACTGTTTACTAGAAAAGAATAGAACAAACTTTATTAATCCCTTTCCAGGAACTTAATTTGAACAACTCATTAAGCAGATAAGAAAAATCACATTAAGATGTCTTCAGTCTTCTCAGTCTTCAGTCTTTGTCAGCCATGGTGCGGAACAGTCTGATGGTGGGGATGAAGGATCCCTAATAACTTTCAGTCCTGCAGCATAGTGATGTTAGTCATCCACTGCAGCTGCTCCTCTTTCCAGTCTTTTTGGCAACTGAAGCTTTGTCTCAATTCAAGGGATGCAGTCTTTGTGGGCTGCAAAGGCTACACTGAACGCACGTTAAATGGGACAGTCTAGCCCATGGAGGCTGGTCAATTTGCATAAATTAGCATAGCTGTTCTTACCCTTGCGTAATGATGTAGGCACCCGTCGCCAACCAGCTGTTGTTTAGAGATGAGGGATCTTTCACTCACCTTGCTTTTTAATTTAATTCATGAATTAGAAATGCTCTGTTACAAAAGTTGGTTAGCTTCTCTATTATTCAGTTCTCGGACCAGCTCCCCAGCTGTTACGGGGTAGCTCATACTAACTCTCTAAGCTCCAAAGACAGCACCTCCGTAACCAAAGCTTCACTAGACCCTATTTGTTGTACAGAACTTGAGTTGTGTACTATACTAGACCTGGGTGATGCGTTTATCCCTAAACTGTTGGAGGATGAGATGTGTGTCTGCCAAACTCACCCCCACATGTCTGCTTATGGATCCGGTCAATCCCACCCGTGGTATCCATCTGTCGGGCGGTCCATGTACTTTGTTCGGATGGAATGGCCAGCCTACTCTTGGGTAGTTGACCGTCGTTCAAAGTTTTTTAAACTGAATACATACAAAAGTGTTAACGTGCTACTAAAAGTTTGATTCTCAGTACGCAGATTGATGTGGTTCGTTGTCTCTCAGCTCTGTTGTTCCTCTCGAACTGTTCCTTCAAATCTCTGGATTCCAATTGTCATGAATCTCCGACACTCTCTCTTACAAGTCTTTGGATTCTCCCTCGGCGTCAATAATCCTAATTGCTGTCCAATTCTACCTGTTTTCTCTCACACAGCTCTCAATTGTCCAGATCCTAAATTCTTCTCCAGTCGCTGCGTCTGCGTCAGTTGCTTTATCACATCGTATCAAGTCACCTGTTTCCAATCCGTTTTTGCACGAGAATTCACAAACCATGCCCACATCCTCCAAATATGTATATATCAATGAATCCCTGAGCTAAAAACCACACCTATGGAAACTGGGTCGTAACACTCTTATCTTATTTAATTATATATTCCTCCTAGCTCCCTGATTCAGCAGTATTCCCATCAGTCATGCATGCAATGCATTATGGGATACGGTGGGCTGCAAAGGATCCATTGGTTGTAGCCTACATTACCTGGCCGACGAGGGCGTTTGTCGGCTGCATTTGAAGGAGCCGTTAAACTGGGACAGCCTTCATGCTCGGCTATGATGTCAGCGGCCAACAAATGCAGCCCACGTCGGCTGCAGCCCTTGGATTAGGACACAGCTTCTGTCTCACCGAACCATGGTGTATCCAGGCATCTCAGAGGAATCAGGACATTCACTGTTCAGCCATGTCTGACAGAAACATATGAAGCTAACCTCTTGAAACACCTTCTGACTCCTCACCAGTGTCTCCAACTCATCCACTTTGTTGGGTAGTGAGTTCATGTTGCCCATCAGTACAGTTGGTAGGAAAGGCTTGTACCTGAATCTTCTGCCATTTACTCTTCTTAGGTCCAGTGGGATTGGTTGGTAAGCTCCATGTTCCTCAGCCCCAGGAGGTCTTCCATATCAATGCAAAATTGACAAAAGCGGCACCAGGACGAAGAGGCGCGGTCAGAGGAACTGTGACGAGTGAGTCACTATTAATAATTTCTTATGTGTCCAGCTTCATAGATTGAGCATTAAAATTAAATTTGTTATTTCTAAAAGCCATCATTTTTTTAATAGGAATTTTTTTTATATTTTTTTATTTTTCAAACAAATGTTTGGGCCTGAAAATAGGTTCTGATCTTTAGTTTAGTTCTATAATACTGTACCTATTTTTTATTTAAAATCTATGCAGGTTTGAATTTTGAGAGTGTTTAAATATGAGAGAAATGTGAGAAAATGTTAATGCCTGTCTGAGAATAGTGTAAAAAAGTGTGGTGAGGGGTTTTACAGCCTTAAAAAAATATAATAATTGTAAAAAAATGAAGTTGACTACTTCGCGGATTTCGCCTATCGCGGGTTATTTTTTAGAATGTAACCCTGCGATAAACGAGGGACCACTGTATATCCAAAAATTTTAAGAAAAAGTTGAGAAACAGCAGAGAGCTGTTGGCAGATGCTGCCACCTGTACAGGTGCATTCTAGAATTAATGCGTCCTTTCGCATCAATGTCAGCTTGCAGTCTTTGTTGGTAGTTGTGGATGAGGTTCTTTATTTTCTCAGATGGTAATGTTGCTCATTGTTTTTGGCAAAAAGCTTCCAGTTCCTGTAAATTCTTGGGCTGCTGCATGAACTGCTTGTTTGAGACCTCCACAAAGTAGCTCAATGATATTGTGGTCAGGAGACTGAGATGGCCACTCCAGGACCTTCACTTTTGTCTCCTGTAGCCAGTGACGGGTTGACTTGGCCTTTTTTTTTGGATCATTGTCATGAACATTCAAGTGTGTCCCATGCGCAGCTTTCAGGCCAATGAGTATAAACTGTGTTCCAGTATTTTCTAATATGCTGCATTCATCTTGCCATCCATTTTGACCAAATTCCCTGTGCCTCTGTAGCTCACACATCCACACAACACTGGAGGTATTTCATAGTAGGGATGGTTTATTTTTCATCATAGGCCTTGTTGATTTTTCTCCAGTCATAGTGTTTATGGTTTTGGCCATCAAGTTCAATTTAGGACTTTTTTTCCATACATTTTGAGGATTGTCTTGTTGCTGTTTGGTATATTGAAAGTGTTTTGTGGCATTGGTGTAGTAATGGCTTTCATCTAGCAACTTGACCATGCAGCCCATTATCCTTCAAGTGCCTTCAAAGCTCATTTAAAATGGCCTGAGACATTCATCTAACCACAGAACAGTTTTCTGTTTTGTCTCAGACCATTTTAATTGAGCTTTGGCCCAGGGAAGACAGCTGTGTTTCTGGATCGAGTTCACATACGGCTTCTTCTTTACATGATACAGCTTTAACTTGTATTTGTGGATGGCACAGTGAACTGAATTTCTGGATGTGTTCCTGAGCCCAAGCAGTGATTTCCAATGGAGAATCATGTCTATTTTTAATGCAGTGTCATCTGAGAGCCCAACGATCATGAGCAGTTTTTACCTTTGGCCTTCCATCTGATTCTCTGAATTTTCTGATGATATTGTACACTGTAGAGGGTGGGTTCTTTAATGTCTTTGCAATTTTATATTGAGGGACATTTTTCTGAAATTCTTCCACAATTTTTAGATGCAGCTTGTTGCAAATTGCTGAACCTCTGTCCATCTTTACATCTGAGAGGGTCTGTCTCTCTAAAATGCTCCTTTTATACCTAGCCATTACTGAAATATTGCCAGTCAAGCGCTTTAGTGTCAAATGCTCCTCCAATTGTTTTTGATTTGTGTCACCATCAAAATCAAAATGAGCTAATATTTTCAATGAAATGGTAAAATGTCTCAGTTTCAACATCTGACATGTTGTTTATGTTCTATTGGGAATAAAATACAGGTTTATGAGATTTGTAAATAATTACATTCTATTTTTATTTAAGTTTTACACAATGTCCTAACTTCACTGAAATTAGGGTTGTAATGCATAATTTTATATGAATTTTGTTTTTTCCTGTTTGAGATTGCTTGTGATTTCCTTTCCTCCTTCCTACTCATTCTCTTTATCTTCCTCTGCGAAACCAAAGCACAGATACACTTTTATTTACGCCTGCCAAGTGTGATGTAAATGAATCACTGACGGCTAGTGACGTTAGATGTGATTAGGTGCTCAACTGAGTCAGAAGCCTAGTTAATGAAAAGCAGACTGGCTCATTTTAGTCATTTTGGTGAATAAAGTGTGTATCAGCAGCAGCAGCTCTGATCCAGCTGGTCTGCTGCTGGCGGCCGCTCATGTCCCTCCAACTTGTCCAAATATTTGGGTCTAGACAAGAAGTCCTAAGCTCTGTTGCACTGTTTCCTCATTTAACAACAACAAAAATGAACTGGGTATCTGCCATCAGTCTACTCTCCTCAACCCTTTCAGAGCTTTGTGTCAGGAAATATCAGACATATTTTTCAATGGGAAGCAGCAAAAAAGGATATGAGAAGTGCTTTTCTAAACATAACTGGACTCACGGATGGTGCAGTTTTCTCCATAGTAGCCGGTCCGAGTGCAGTCACACTCGTACGTGTTCTCAGCATACCTCACACACACACCCCAGTGCTGGCAGGGCAAATAGCAGCATGGATTTACTGTGGAAAACAAGAGTGGACCTCGTGTTAGAGGGGCATGAGAAATACATGTGTTTCTCAGTCAGGTAGAGAGCCAAAATGAACTCTGTGTGACTGCAAGGCTCCTTCCTGCACAGAAACTGAGAAAACATTTTCTAGAAGTAGATTAGATCACCATCTTTCCATTGCAGCATTGAAAAAATATTTTATACATCATTTAGCCAGACATGTACAAGACCAGGCAAAGGTTTTAACACACCTTCTCCTTCAGTGTGTTTTCTTTCTTTTTATTATTTTCAACATTGTACATTAATGCTGAAGACATCCAAAGTGAAAGAACACATATGGAATTGTGCAGTATATAAAAAGTGTTAACAAAGAACATGTCTTAGATTTTAAATTGTCCAAAGTAGCCACATTTAGCTTTGATAACATCTTTTAGGTTAGTCTTGTTTATTACATTGTCATTTGCAATGTCAAAAGCTGGTGAGAAACAACATTTTGTTTCATCTCCTGTATTTTTAAATACTATGCAAGATGACAATAAAGAAATCTTGAATCTTTGCATACTCATAGCCTTCCCTCATTAGATTCACAGAGTAGGCATGAGTGAATTTGTGCCATTTCTTGTCTGCTTAATGTGCTTTAGACCATCGGTTGTCTTGTGCACAGGACGGGTGGTACAAAGCAGTGGGCAATGACCAGGGGGGCTGTTCAGTGAGGCCAATGCAGAAATAAATGAAAGTTATAATACCGCTGTTGACCACTGGGGCACCATTCAGTGCCCTGACTCCTATAGTGTTACACTGGACTTCTTTCTGAAAATATTAAATCATGGGTACGCAAATGCAGGCCTCGAGAGCCAGTGTCCTGCAGGTTTTCCAACTGCCTCTGCCCCGCCCACTGCATCTTCCAGCTTCTGACTAAGGCTGGCCACACACAGAGAAACGCGACTGATCCCAACTCAACTTTATAAGTTTGGTCATCTCATACTTGATCAAATGTACCTCGCACACAGCTGTAGATTAACACGACTCACACCTGGGAACTGGCACCTTCTATTGACAGTGAACATTGATTGTGTTGTGACATACATGTCCACCAATGATAAAAGTCGCCAAATCGGAGTCATGACCGCCGCACGTCACCGAGACTGAGTCCTGGTGATTCAATATGTTGAATTGGCACAATTTCTGTCAGGGCAATATTAAGACTGAAAAATCTGTGTCAGGAACCACCGCACATCAAGCAGATTTCCAGTTGAGCAGAGACAAGGTGAGTTGTGTTTCTCTATGTGCAGCTGGCCTAACTGAATACACCTGATCCAGGTAATCAACAGTGGGTTGAGCAGCAGCAGTCGAGGCCTTGATTTGCCTACCCCTATACTAATCATTAGTTTACCCATAAAACCGCTGAAATACTACACTCCTGCAGCTCCGTCATCATTCATCCAACTACGGTTACAACCTGTTTTCCAAATGTAATTCAGGAAGTGATAACCTGATTGGCCTCAAAACAGCTGTTCAGAAACCAATGGGTGATGTCAGTCACTTTGTCCACTAATATATACAGTCTATGGTACAGAGTCAGTAGCCATATTAGTGCTACTACAACTACTGTGCAAATCCATATTATGGATTATAAAGAAGTTAAGCATGTAAAGAGAAGGGACAGTCCATCATTACGTTAATGAACGAAGGTCAGTCAATAAGAAAGCTCAAGAACTTTGTATGTGTCCTCAATTGCAGTCACAAAAAACATCAAACAGTATGATGAAACTGTCTCTCGTGATGACCATCCCAGGCAAGGAAGACCAAAAGCCACCTTTGTTGCAGTTTGGCAGAAGCATGTGGGGACACATTCAAAGTCCTTAAGATTTTTCAGACTAGTGATAATAGCTGTAGTAGCACTAATCTATACTATCTATTGACTCCATATCCACCCTTATGCTGCACAAGACAACTGATGATCTAAAACAGACAAAAAATGGCACAAGTTAACGCTTGACAAGGCACACCTGGTGAACTGAAAATTGTGCCAGGTGACTATGTCATGAATATGATGAGAGAATATATCATGTGTCTGTGTTCTGGGTTTCTAGCACTTTTGTCTGTATACCATTCTATATATGCTCTACAGTATTAATGTACAATGCTATAAATGATCAGAATAAAGAAACGCCTGTCATTCTGCTCCTCATGTACCGTAACTAAAAATAATGAATTGCTGGTATGTTGACTAAAACCAAGATTTAGTCTGGATTCCTAATCTGAAAGCAAACTCCATAAACTCAACCACAAACCCATTCAGCAACAATTCTGTAATTAGAGTGTTTAACACTTGAGTGACCTCTCATCTTTACAACTCATGTGGGAACGCACTATAGACTGTGCCAATCATGAGCAATGCATAAAAAGCTCTTTGTTCTCATAGACACAAAGAGGGGGGAGGGGGGTTCAAGCAGAGGTATTAACAAGATACAACAAGCTGAGTTTAGACCCTAGTTATGATAAAAAAAAACTGCATTCTTGAGAAGAACTGTATGCTGGTGGATATATCTGCTTAATGTTACGCTGAAAAAAAGGTTCAGGTCGTAGAATTTCATTCGTGCGTGTCATATGACCTGTGATAAAACCATTGGGTAAGCGATAAGTGCCTCCTCAGATGGGAAAGTATTTTTACAAAGAACCAATATGCACTTCCTCCCACCTGCGAAAACATGCACATACAGGCCTTATCCGACTCTGCCTTCGAGCAATAAGTCAACCTCATCAGCAGTGTCAGCTGGACACTGCTGATGTAGAAAAAAAAAACATCTTATAGATCCCACAAAATGCCGCATTTCAAAATAAATCACCGTAAAGAACTGATGTAGAACGTTTCCTGAAGTCGTCTCTGTTGACATCAGTACATAAGAGTGAAACAGAAGCTGACTGATAGTGGGTATTTAAAGACAGATATAGTAATAATAGTTTAAAGCAGGAAATGATAATAGGTAATTAGTGGGAATTGTGCCCACATTTTTTATTATTATTTTTATTAAAAAGCAGATAATTATTGAACTGAACATCTAAGTCGCAGTGATTTAAATAAATACACTAGGAATGCACCAATTTCAAAATCTTGGGTGACGGGTTTAAAAATGACAATCTGGTCGATAGTGGCTACTATGTACTTTCTGTTTGTGCTTTTTGCACAAACAAATTATAACAATAAATTGCCATTCATTATTCTGAAATAAAGCTACATCCAATATTTTTGGCTGCTGGATTTTTCCCTCTACAAATGCTTTGCCTATCAGCTCTCACTTACGTCACCAATCCATCCATTTTCTACCCCTTAATCCTTGTGAGGGTCGGCGTAACAATAAGAGGCTGTGGTAAAGATGGTGAGGGGTTCCGCACACTATAACAGATTGCACTCACAAATACTGCAACAATTTAAGAATAATGTTTCTCAGAGTACAATTGCTAAGAATTAGGGATTATTCCATCCTTAAACTCCCACAGTTCATAATGTCACTAAAATATTCAGAGAATCTACAGAAATGCAAGGGGCAAGGCTGAAACCATTACTGGATGAATGTGATCTTGGGGTCCTCAGACGGCACAAAAAACATTATCAGTGAACATAGTTGGTCACTGCATCCACCAAATGCAAACAGAAACTGTAAGAAAAAACCTTGTATAAACCAGACCCAGGAACACTACTGTCTTCTCTGAGAATGAGCTCATTTAGGCGAAGTACAAAACTGTCCTATGTCAAACCAGTCAAAAGTTGTTTTATTTTATGACAATAATGGATGCGTTGTGCTCCAGGCTACAGAGTAGAAAATGAAAATGTTTGGTGCATTATTTGTTGCACAAAACAAGGACAAATGACACCTGCACTTTCAAAATGTCAGCCATTTATGTAAATAACAGAGATTAACGAGGTTGTTTTCTCACTCTGTAGTCTGCTGTGAATGAGACCAGAGACAAAGATCTTTGCAAGGTGGACAATAAAGTTATTCTATTCTATTCCATTCTTCTAAAGATCTCTCCTCAGTTCCTAAGAGAGGTGAGAAGAGGTGATGCAACAGTAGTAATCATGACGCCGACTCAACTTTTTTGAAACATGTTGAGCACGAGTATGAGATTTTTTTAATACGTGACATTTCTTTGTTTCAGCACAGGGTTTCAATGTTTTGGAAATCATCAGATGTTGATTCTATTTACCTTTTACAGAGCGACTCAGCTTTTTTGGACACAGGGTTGTCCTCTTCCTGTTTTCCACTTTGAAGGCCTTGAATCATCTATCAGCACCGACGTCTTCAGATACCGATAATTTGTACAACATTTACATGAGATTAAACTCTTAAAAAGCAGTAAGAAGTGACACCACTTCACATCATGACATGACGCTTCACTCGGGAATCTGAGAAATCAGACATAAAGGTGAAAAGCAATCCAGAGAAGCTGTGTGTTTACTTTTGTGTGAGCTGATAACATGGGCCTAGGGGCAGGATGGTATTGTGTGTATATAAGGGGAGTGTGTGTGTGTGTGTGTGGGTGGGGGGTGAACACGGGTGTACACACGGGTCAGACTACATGTGTGACTGCAGGGCATGCAGGAAAAGGCTGTTCAGGGAAAAATCCACCGAAAGCGTCCAACATTCTCCAGCACTCACTTAGAACACTGTGTGTTTTATGTGACTGAAAAGAGGTTGATTTATTCATTTCACTTCAGACCACGTCTCCAGCTGAGGATCAACACCAAAGTGAGACGCTGATCGTCAATGTGTTGATTACTGAGTTAATGTCTGTTCATCTCCTTCATTATTTTCATCAGCAGTACATCACAGCTTTAATTGTTTTTTAATCATGTTGTCTGTTTTGCTAAATATTTTTGCACATTTCTGTTCATTTCATTGTTTATCTTGGTCATTTTGTACATTGTGTTTTTGTTTAATTCAATACCTAAATGATTTGTTGACAGCTGAGTTAATTTCTGTTCATTCCTTTCATTATTATAAACATTTTTAATCATGTAGTCTGTTTTACTGATTATTTTTGCAAATTTGTGTTGATTTTTTTTTATTTATTTTGGCCATTTTGTTCATTTTGTTAATTTTTTGTTTATTTCATTTATTTTGCTGGATATTCGATTTTCATTTTCTGTTTATTTTGTAGATTATTGTGTTGCATTTTTATTTTTTGTTGATCATACTGTTTATTTAATGTATTACTTTGTTGGTTTTTATTTATTTTGTTGATTATTTTCTTCATTTTGTTGATTATTTTCTTCATTTTTGCAACATTTCATCAGTTGTAACATCTTCTTTATGTGGAAACAATCTGACACTTTGTGACATTTACTTTTTTATTACCTGTCGGATAAAAAACTTGCTTGAATGCAGTACGTTAGGTTAAAATAAACATGTCACACTTCATAAATTACACAGTACCCAAGCACTTTTTATGGGCTACTCTTATACTCTCATTCAAGTACAGTACAGTGTTTATATTTATTTGGCCACCTTTGCTATTTGTGTCAAAGACCATCCAGTGTCATGAAGTACCCTATAAAACTCAAGGGGTCACATTTGATATGCGAGTTTTCGAGACCCTTAATTCATCGGTGGATTTTTTTTGTTTTTTTCCTATCCTCAAAAACCAGTTGTATACAATAACATCCAATGCAATGCACTGACAGTTCAGTATGAGACAGAAGGCAAACCTCTGAGGAGGGGTCATCCTTCTAACCCTACCTCTAAACCTAACCCTAGCTCAGTTTAAACACTTAAAGTTCTTGGCACTTTTTGGAGCTAAGGAGTGATATACAGGATATGTTAAAAGTTTAAACAAATTGTTTTTGTTTATTTATAAAAAATGTCAACGAGTTGCAACAAATGCCTGATGGATCAAATATGATACAAACCAAAACTCAGTAATACAGTGTTTTAGCATACATTTTTTTCCCACTGGTGCTGAGGTCCAATAAACACTCCAGTTTCAAAGAACTAGAATTTCTGCTATTTTTTTGATGGTTCAGACTTTTCAGGGTTACTTCAGGTCACTGAGTTCTCCATGTTTAATAGGAATATTGAATTTCAAACCATATTCAGATTTTTATACTCAAAGCCGACACACTGGATCTCTCTGAGAAGATAACAATATAGGCCAAGGAGCTTATGTTTTTGTTGACATTATTTCATTCACTTATTTATCTGTTTGATTGTTCACAACATACGGTAACTCAAAAAGTTATACGTGGATTTAGATGAAATTTTCAGGATAGGTCAGAAATGGCACAAAGACCAATCATTTAGGTGCCAGTAGTGAGCTGGATCATCATCTAGAGCCAGACGATTTTAAAGGATTCTTTACCAATGTGAGATACACACAAATTCAACATTTGTCTGTGTAATGCTACAAATAAAACCCAGAAAATTTAGCCAAAAAACATAGGATAACACCATAATAGATTCTATCACAGCCACAAAGTTTGATAAAGATATGGACAATATTCCCAATACAGTGATCCAGAATGCCTTACTTACAGGGGTTGAGGAAAAATACACAGCCTGGCCAAAAAAAAAGGTCAGCACCTGGATTTAACTAAGCAAATAGGTACGAGCCTCCCATTGGATAATTTCTGCATGGGTGAT
>JAQQAE010009531.1:0-14552 GCA_029823295.1 Pseudamia nigra
CTACTAGCTTAGCAGAGCTGCTAATGTTTACTCCGTTCGTTCTCGACACGACAAAACACATCTCCGCCGTGTGTGTGAGGACAGTTTCCGCATCTGTGTCTCTGCCACTTAAACTTGTTTAACCAATCAGATGGCGCCGTGGGCAGAGCAATGCTGGAGGCAGAAGTAGCAGGAGAGAGAAAGAGAGAGGGGCAGCTGAGCCGAAATAACAGTTTTTAAATGATTTCTTTATCGGCCCGTCAGATAAAAAAAAAACACTGATACTGAAATACATCAAAATTCCAAATATCGGCGTTGATAATCCGTCGACCTCTGTTTATATAGTGTATAAATCCAGTACAAGTTTGCATATGTGAACCCAAATGATTCAAGCATGAAGTCAGTAAGTTGTATATGTGTTATTGTGACGTACATCTCCTATGTACAGATGTGTCACCTCGGCTTGTTTTGGAGCTGTCAGTCTGGGTGTGGGCCAGAGTGAGCGTGCAGTTATTTGGATGAACACAAACATCTTGTGTTCTAGTCTAGCGTCCTCTCAACCCGACCTTGAATAATAATTATGCATCTTTATAGCTTGTTTAGCGTCAAACCACTCAAAGCTGTCAAACCATGAAACGCTTCTGGGCCATTGAAAAGCTTCAACACATTTTTAACCAATGAAGCAGCAATGTTCGAAGTTTTGGATATCATTGGTCGTGTGACAGTGGTGGTTTGACAGAAGCTCGGACAGCGTTTTGAATCACTCCACTTCAGGAAGAGGAACACAAGTGCTGAAGCTTTGATCATTTGCCCATTACTAGTTTCAGAAAACTGGGAAGTCAGACTTATCCCACTAAGGATGTACAAGTTCATACTCCAAAGCGTTCCAGGCAAACAAAGTTGGATGTAAATGAAAATTATGGTGGAAAGTGATAAGCTAATGTTTACTGTATTTCTGAAAAACAAACCTGTGTTCTTACAGACACATGAATTTGAGGAGGAATTGGAGAACAAATTTTAATGTTAACTCCTATGTGCTAAAAAGAGTTTGACTTATTGATGAATCACAATCTCCCTTAAGTTGAAGTATATTGTTAATGTAGTGTCCAGTAATGTTAATTGACTGTCTATGCTGAATGCTAACGGATATGCACATAATGGTTTTATATTTTAAACTTTATTAACAGTGATGCATCATCACACCAGTTTGTAAGTTGTATTAAATTGTGATTCCTGGTGTAATCAATAAAATATATGTACTGTCTATGTTTAGTTATAGATTTTTAACATTCATGGTATGTTTCTCTGAGGGCCCTGCCATGGTAGATGAATCAGAAAACATGGAAAAGCATGTCATGGGCACTTTAAAGCTAACTGATTCTCCTTTTTCTTTTGACTTAAAGTCATAAATAATTTCATATATGAGATGCAGAGTTTGGCTACGAAATGGCTCCATTTTTTAATTATTAAAAATGAATAAACCGTTTTAAAAACATGGTATTAACCCTTTATAACTGGTTTAAATATTGTTAATTGCAGCAATTTTTAGTAACAGTTATTGTGATGGGTCCAATTGAATACATTACTTAAAAATATAGCACATTGTTTTTCCATATTGTATGGAGTACATGGTTTGTTGGATTATTTAGTGCTCAAATGAAACATCTTGGATATGCAAGTTTGAATCAATGGACATTAAACATTTTAAAGGTTGTTTCTAACCACAAACTATTTACATTAAACACCTTTCATTGAATACCCCATTTCTATGCATAAAATGTAGTTTTAATTATTCAATTTCTGTGTACTGATCAAGAGATTGGCTTGAGTTGAGTGGTTTTTACACATAGTCACAGTAAAAAGCTGCACATGGATCTCTGACTTACTTCCTCTTCTCTCCCCAGGGTGTCATCGACTATATTTTCTACTCCAAGCCTCACCTGAACGTGCTCGGTATCTTGGGCCCCCTGGACCCCCACTGGCTTGTTGAGAACAATGTCAGTGGCTGCCCACATCCTCACATCCCCTCCGACCACTTCTCCCTCTTTGCCCAGCTGGAGCTGCTCCTGCCCAACATGCCCCCCCAGGTCAATGGGCTCCATCTGCCTACACGCAGGTAGTGAGTCCCTGCCACACCACCAGGGGGAGCTGCCACCACAGCCTCTCCTTTTTAGTCTCCTCCCTCCCACTACCAGCTCTTCCCTCCACCACACTGGAGGAAGAAGACAAAAACACAACCTGTAAAATATTCGTACAGTGAGGTCTGGCTGACAGGGATTTCGTATAATGTTATAGATATTCTATATTTTTTCTTTTATTTTTCTTCCTCAGTTATTTTTGTTCTTTTTTAACTGCTCAATTCAGTCTTGTTTGTGTATCATCATATTTGTGTTTCAGACCCCTTTTTTCCTCAAGTACAACCACTTACCCACTTTGCTTCTGTCTTTAAAACTAGAAGAGATGGTAGCTCATTCAGATTCATCACACGAGGGCTCCGTTAGGTCTAAGTGCAAGGGGAAACCCAGAAGTGGCTGAGGGGTTGACACGCACCTGAAAAGCTTCATGGCTGATGGCCTGCCTGTCTGTCTGTCCTGTATAAATCTTAAACCAGCAAAGACGGCAGGCTCGTCGGTCTCAGACCTCCATCTTTGGCTTGTGCTCGTTTTCCCCTGTACTCCGGGCAGCCAGCTTACTTTCTCAGTCTCTTTAGCCTCCATATTTGTTCATTCAGATATGGTAGGTTTAGAGCAGCTCTTAGCTGGCGGATGTAGCGCAGCTCATATGAGGTGACATTTCCTGCTGTCATTCTGTGGTGCTGAGGCCTTTTGTGTGGTCACGGCCTCTCGTGGTGCTACCAGATAGTCTACACCTCTGACCTTGGTCCGGGTGCATTAGCTACCAAACCCACGTCTGAGAACGACGTGTGACTGGTTTCACATGGGTAGTATGTAGTGTTAATTTGTGAAAGAAAAATGTTGTCAGAAACTGAGAGTAGCTACCATCCTATTTGCAGACTGTTTTCACCTCAGCTTGTATAATTATAAGGCTAGTGTAATGCTTAGGAGCTCATATGGCCCATGTACCACCTTATAGGCAAGGAATCGAGGCTGATGGGGAAAGCAATGGGGGGCTTTCACAAATCGTTCCTTTTGTAATGATTGCTTTGGGCAGAGAGTAATGGCTGATATACAGGAGTAAAACCAGCATTCCTCTCACTGTCTGGAGTTGGATTCCAACTCCAGACATGCAAACTTATACACCAACACACATACTCACAGCTAATTTGCAGGCAGATCTGTAGCACTGTCTCCGAGGCCAGTAGTGACTTTCCCCAGCCATAAATTCCATATACAAAAGCAGTGGTTTTTTCACAAGTGTTTGTACAGAATAGAAATCTCGACTCAGTCTTTACATGATTGTATATGAACCACAAAAGACCTGTTTTCTGGCGTTTTTTGTACTAAGAGTAAATTATGATCAGATTTGAAAAAGATTGTATTGTAAACTATGGCTAAATTTTTATCCAGTTAATGTTAAGATGAATTGATATTACCAGCTTGTACAAAAGACGTAAGAAGAGGTTGTTCAAGGCGTTCGCCATCACTACTTTGCACTCCCTAGAGATTAACTGTAATTAATGTCAGTATTTTATTTTTCTCCCCTTTTCTCTGCTCTTGATTTAATTTGCCGGCATATTGCTGCAATTGTAAATAGACACTGAGTAAACTCTGCCTGTTGCTTCTTGCCCATTAACAAAGCCTTTCATCCACACTGCTGCCATCAGTTCAGAGAAAAGGACACACTAGAATAAGTCACATCCCACCCGTGACTCCACATCTGTTCATCTTTAGAGCACACACACCCACTCTCGAGTGTTGTGTTGCTGATCTCTCTTTAAATCCCACACGTACAAATGAACATCGTGCCTCACTGTAGCAGTTGTCGTTGTCTTGCACTATTTACATAGGATGAACGCCTGAACAACCTTTTCTCCTTTTATTTTTAAATACTGTTGACACATTTGTGAAGATTTTATGTCCTTTTTGGTTTTTGTTAATGTTGATTTCCTTTTTTATGAGCTGTGACAATGTTAAGATGTGTATATCCTTATTCATTGAGCTCTCTAGTAATCAGGTATGCTTTCTCCTCCAACTGTTTGTCCGCTCCTTAAGGAACATGATTGAGGATGTCTTATCTTTCAAAATCCACTGTCTCAGATCATTTTGCACCCTCTTTGTACGTTAACATAGCTCCATGTCCAGACCCCCTTCCCCCAAGAATTCTTGCAGCATCTAGCCCTTGTCTACTTTTCTTGCCATTTCAACAAATTTCAGATATTCCTAGCTGTCCGTACCCCCAATATACCCATATCCACCCAACCTCAGATGTCCCGACCCACTATGTGACGTAAACTGTGTCTTTTTAATCCCTTTGCTCAACCACTTTGTATAGCTCTCTTACCCTTGCCACTGCAGCTATAGTGCCATCTGTGGACCCCCTGCCTCTATATTGGAAAAGGTGGAAGGCCCACTTTACTCTGCTTTTAGATGAATAAAGGGATGAGGGGCAGCAAGCTCAGCTGTTAATCTCTGAAGGTCATGTTTGCTTTGAATCAGATTCATTACATCCCACACCAACAAGAGAAACTTTAATGGCGCCACGACTGTTTGAGCGGCCGTGTTTAACATGGACACAACAGATGATGAGCACTTAGCTTCAGCTGCGGCTCCCCTCTCCCTGTCCCATCACATTAGTGATTCAAGATCTCATTACTTTAATGTATATGCTGAAACATATTAAAGCAAGAGGGAAGCAAGTAAATAGGAAGTATAAAATTAGTCCTCAGATCAAGGTTTTTGTCCCATTTGTTTGCCCCCATAATTGTTTTTGTTTTTAAACATTTTTTTTCCAATGGAAACCAATGTGTCCAGTTTGATTCTTTTTTTTTCCTGAATGGCATTAGTATTGTAGTAGATTTAAAGGCTAGCTTTTTTGTAAAGTGTGAATAAAAGATGTATCTCATGTTTCCTTTCTAAAATGATATTGAATTGTGTTGTTGATGTGTAAATCATGAATTCTATGATGGTGTTATGTTTGCTACATTGTTTTTACTTTTTCTCAATTTTCCATAAACTGTTATCCCATCACAAACCAAATCCTCTGTAGAGATCATGATGAGACATTGATGAGTTTGATTAGAGAATTTGAATGTTACTGATGATGCCTCATAGAATGAAGGAACGAGCGCTTATTGCGGGAAAAGTACCTGCATCATTGGTATTGGTGAAACTTTAAACACAGGGATATTCAACTTTTTTTATTTCAGCTTTATTTTTTGATGTTGCGTGGCACTAGCTGGAGAGTGCTAGTGCCTGTAGATTAGGGCAGCAGAGCTGTCTTAATAGTGGCTGCAGTTCAGTACTAGAGAACACTTCAGACTGGTGTAAAACGTATTTGTAAGACTAAGCTAATGATGTGCCGCTGGTCACTAGACTGGTCCTGTGATGATTTGAGTACTACTAGTCCATCTCACTCTGTTCTTGTGCATCACAGTGGTTAAATCTGTTACACTAGCTAGCTACTATTGATGGTCACTGATTTGTTAAATCATTTGTTGATTTATCCGTCTCCCCTCACCCATTCATTATAGGACGGACTTAAAATCTGGCAAATCAGAGCTGAGTTATGTCACCCTGTAAGCTTCAGTGAGTGATCACATGTTGGCTTTGTACTTTTCCACTGTTGCATTGTGTTTCATAGTCAGCTTATTAGGCATAGAGGGGTTTCCCAGGCTGCATCTTTCTGTAATGGTGCGCACCAAAGCTGCTTGTAGTTCAGTCGTTCGTTTTGAAGTTCTTTCACCGACCATCATTGCTGTTTAATCCGTATCATAGTCTTCATGAAATGTAGGGCTGTAAGGAAAGCAAGGTACTTTGGTCCTTTTCCTTGAATTACATGAACACATTGCATCCATATTCATACTTGTCACTGTATGAGTTTGGCTCTCATCCCACTGCATCCTTTTTCCATGAACTTGGCAATAATACCCAGAAACATTCAGAATGGGTTTTTAGATATTTTATCTGGAAAATGTAGCTATTTTGTCTTTTCAAACTGTGGTTGTTTTTTTTTTTTTAATTTTTGCTTTTTAACTTTGCATCCTTCACTCCTACTTTCCGGACCGTTCTGTTACCTCAACACCGTTTAATGCTTTTTGTTTTCCGTTTATCATCCATCTTGTATATTTGCTCATCTCTTTTTCCCTGCCGATCTAGTGGTAGTTGTTCAATGATCAGGATTGTCTATCTGTAGTCAGCTGAGTACATATATTGATCTGTGTCACTGTGTTTATGCACTGGACCAACTATTGTTTACCATTCATGAAATACCAGCAAAAAAAAATAGAATAATGATGAAACACTTGCACAATGTTGTAGAATGTCCATTAACCCAGATGAGAAATCAAGGCAGCTGTTTTCAAATCAACACATACTGTTTTAAAAAGAAACTGAATGGTAAACAATGCTTTCTGTTGTATCCCTTAGCCGTCCTCTCGATTCTCTTTGGACTAGTTTTGTTCTTTTATTTTTCTGTTGACTACAGGTTCTGCTTGTTTCCTTTACACCTACCTATGTATTTTCCTACTTCTGGTTGAAAATAAATTCTATATTATCTGTTTCAAGCTGTGTCACCTCTTATTCTTTGCAATGGATATTGAAAATAAATTCTATATCTGTTCTCCTTGTCTTGCCTCCTTTTGCTTCATTTCTTCCCCACTTCATTTCCCCTTTTCTTTAGATTTAATTTGGATTCATAAAAGTGCCAATAGATTGCAGAGGCCATTGAAAATATCAGCCACCTATACAGCAAACTGATGCCTGGCTTTTAAATGTTAGAAATCACTTTTCAATGTGTCAGTGCTTTTAAAAGTGCAGTCAGGAGCTTTGTGTACTGGTCAGTGCTGATGCAAGTGTGTCAAACAGCTGGTGGAGGCAGGAGTATGAAGCCCAGGAGTACGCAGGCTTTCACTCTGAAGTTTGCAGCGGCTTCATTAAACATCAGTGGGTGTTTCGTTGAAATCAAACTCTGCGTATTCATGGCTTTCTGTGGCACATTTTCCAGACCAGTAGGTTGCAGATTCCATCTTGGTTTAAGCTTTCTGTGTCAGCAAGAAGTCTCACCCCCCTAATGTGTCCTTTACAGAGACACTACTTTTAGCAGCACCACGGGTGTTGTTTTGTAACTGCGCCTGACCTTTTGCTTTTCCTGCAGGTTGGCAAATGAAAAGTGAATTTTACATCGGGGATCAATACATTTAACATTAACATTTAATAGCTACAATAGCCCAAAGATGACATTTTGTGTATTATTGTCAGTAGACACTTGGTGGTGCTAAAGGACTGGCTCTGAACAAGCACTGAATGGTGATCTGCCCATATCATGTCTGCTGAAAGTGTGATGCAAGGTTTCAACAAGTCACTAAAACATCACATCAGTGGTGATTGTGCTTTACTAAATGTCACCAAGAGAAATATCACAGCTTTACTCTAATGTAGGTTTTGAAGTGTTTTTTTATGGTTTTATGTAGTTTTCTGATTTGCTGTAGTATCTTAGAACTACGTGGCAGCTGGATTGATGATCTATGCAAGAGTCGACACAAATCTCAGGTTTGAAGTCTGGTTTGCCTTTTTCTACTTTGTCATTTAAATGAAACTTATCAGACATTTTGTGGATTCAGACTGTAAATTGGACAAAAAAAAAACAAGCAATTTGAATCCCATAGGGAATGGGGGACCTTCTGCAGCTCTAGATGTGAGTCAAATACAAAGATTAAAGTTGCTATTTAGTCCTTAATTTAAAGTCACACACAACACGTACAGAAATTCACAACAATGGCAATTTCATCAGTGTTATTCTCTTAAGTGTAATAGTGTTTGTTGCCTGACTAATCTGAAGATAAAACCTGGAGACCTATACACCATCACTCAAAAGTTTGAGCACACCTTCCCCTGCGGTTTTTCATTATTTTCAACATTAATTCTGAAGACATCCAATAACTAAAGGAAACATGGAATTATGTAGTAAAACATGTTAAAAACTCAACATGTTTTAGATTTGGACACTCATGGCATTCTCTCATCAGATTCACAAGGTAGTCACTTGGAATTAATTTGTGCCATTTCCTGCCTTGTTAATGTGTGGTAGACCAGCGCTTGCCTTGTGCAGAGGCAGTGTGGGTACAGCGTCAATAGCCCTGTTAGTAATACTACAACTACTGTACAAATCTGTGTTGACAACAATAACCCAGTTAAGTAAAGAAAAAAATCTGTCACTAAAACATCAAACACTGATGAAACTGGCTTTCAAGACTTTTCCAGGGAACGAGGACCAGGAGCTAACCCTGCTGCAGAGGATACACTTACTAGAATTACCAGCTTCAAACACGGGCTGGTCCTGATGAGAGCCACTTAAGTGCTTGATGACTATGGCAACTGCACTTGAATTGAAAGAGCTTCATTTCTTACACTAATGCTGGACTGTCTTTTCTCTTGTTCAGTAGTTCCAGTGGTACTAACAGGGCTAGTGACTATGTACACACCTTCCGTCTGCACAACAAAACTGATGGTCTAAAGCAGTGATTCCCAAACTTTTTAGAAATGAAGACTGTCATGACCCAAATCACTAATCTATAAATAATGAGAATGATTGAATTTGAATTTAACTGCTATTTTATAATATGAACTTTACGTTGTTATCCAGAGCAGGTAAATGACCCATTTTGAAGAGATAAAGGGTAAAGAAATTACAGCTTTGTATTATTTTTGTGCTTTTTAATACATATAAACATCTATTAGCTTCCGCTTATCCAGATCAGCAGAGAATCCCAGACTTCCTTCCCCCAGCCACCTCCTCCAGCTCCTCTGGTGGGACCCCGAGGTGCCCCCAGGCAGCCAAGTGACACTGTCCTTCCAGCATGCCCTGAGTTGGTCCCAGGGCCTCCTCCCAGTTGGAGCCAGTTTTGGCAACTGGGGATTGGACGACTCAGACCCCCGCCTTCGGTTGCCACCCAAACCACAGAGCACCAGAGCCTTCCTGCAGGTGGTGGGCCCACAAGAAATTCTTCATCAAAAGGATTGTCTGAATCACTCTCAGTCTGACCTGTCACCCAGGACTAGTTTGCCTTGGGAGACCCTACCAAGTTCCTAGGATCACTCAGGCATGAAAACCCCTCTACCACAATAAGGTGGCGATTCGAGGAGAGAATTTATAAACATTTTAATACTAAATAATTCCATTTAGGCAAAGATAATCATAATCAGTACAGTACAATTATTCAGTACCAATAACATGGCTGGTCTAAAGCACATTAAGAAAGCAAGAAATGGCACAAATTAATTCCAGGTGACTACCTTATAAATCTGCTGAGCAAATGCCACGAGTATGCCAAGCTGCCATCAAAGCTAAATGTGGTTACTTTGAACAATCTAAACTATAAAACATGTTGTGGGTTAACATTTTTTGTTTACTGCATACTTTCTTATGTCTAGTTTCGCAGTTGGAATGTCTTCAGTATCAATGTACAATGTTGAAACTGATAAAAAATGTAGAAAAGCCACTGAAAGAGGATTATGTCTAAAATGTTGTGTCCGAAATGTAGAGTATGAAGAAAAACAGAACCAAAAAAAAAAAAAATGTTTTGCAATCATCAGTTGATGTAGTCACATTCATTCTTCATGTTAGTGAAGCATGTAGCAAATGACTTGTGAATGTGAACACAGCCTTTACCTGATTGTGATCATATGGGAACCAGGGCCTTTTTGAACATGCTGCCTTACTCACCAGACTTAATCTGTCTCAAATCAGACTTAGGAAGTTGCGAGACAGTATCAAAGGCTGTCCAAGAAATAATTTTCCCTTCTGAGGTCATGAACTATTTCTTGTTTTAAATGGAATTTCATGTAGGAACAGCTGTGTGCTTGTGCGTGAGGGGACGTCACAGAGAGTGGAAGAGTTTGTTAGTGCAGCCTCACCGACAGGAAAGTGGGGATGGATTCCTCTTTGCTTCACCCCACTGTTGCCAAACTGTCTTGAGTTGACGTGGCATCCTGATATGTAAAGTCCTTTGCAGATGTAGAATCCCTCTGTCTCTTCTTTCTAGTTACTACTTGTTTTCCTCCTTCTCTGCACCCTCCTTTATTTCTCCACCCCCACTCAACCATCCTTTTTTAATCCTTTCCCTCTAAAATTCCCACTTGAGTGTATGCATGACTACTAGGCCAGTTGCTTGTGTGATGTTCAGCCAACTCCTCCAAACACGCTCTCAGAATACTTCTTTTGGGTTGTGGATTCAAGTTGTAAAGATCCAGAAATGAGCACATGAAATATAGCCTTGTGTGTGGCTGACAGAGACTCTGGTAGCTGCCAAACGGGACTCAAAGCCAACACAGTAGGCCCCTGCTCAGACCTGAAATTTCCAGAGAATTTTCAGTAAGTGAGTGAAAATCACCTCACAGTGATTCTGACCTTCACTGAGTGGTAGTGGTGACAGAATAGTAGAACAGTTTGGAGCAAATTTGAGCAAAAATGATGCTGGGTCAAGGAGAGCGTTTACTGTGGGGGGAATGACACCTGAGTATTTGCTGCTCAGTGAAACAGCACATGCTCAGGTCAGTGTGTGTGTGCATGAGTGTCTGGGTATTTTATTGCTCCTGTTAAACCAGGGGGTGTGGCTGTGTCCTATTAGGAAGGTGAGTCCCGGGGGTTATATGGACCGCAGACACGCTGGATATAGATGCTGTGTGTTCCTTTAAGAGCAGGGTGGTCAGGTAGCATTCTAGACAGATGGGGAATAGATTACCGGTAACTGCAGTCACCTATTGTCAGTCAGGTTAAACACACCAAGCCAGACCGACCCAGAATGTATTTTGACCAGTTACAACTTCACTGTTCCAACTGAACAGATTCATATGTTAATGTTTGCCTGTCAGATTATTCAAACAGGGAGAGTTTTTCTACTTAATGATCAGTGGGGGTGTTTTTTGCATATTACACAATAAACCAATCAGAGTTCTGTGTGTCATTCCCTTTAATGCTCATCAGCATGATGGTATTCATCATGGATGAACATCTTCAGTACTTGTCCTGGCACTCCCAGCTAAGTGCCATGTGAGCCAAGCCACGCCAATGCAAAAATGCCCTCCCTCCTGCTGCCCGGATGCAGAGGCAGCAGGAGAATAGGTTTATGTGTCAGATATATGTCGAGTCTGCATGTATTTTACGTGAGCCACCATGCCACACCGTGGTCCACCTG
Organism: Pseudamia nigra; assembly: GCA_029823295.1. Lineage (NCBI taxonomy): Eukaryota > Metazoa > Chordata > Actinopteri > Kurtiformes > Apogonidae > Pseudamia > Pseudamia nigra. The sequence goes on from JAQQAE010009531.1 coordinate 11,291, forward strand.
TTCCAACCACACACAGTACACACAAGACCACAGTTTTTGACATTTCCTAATATTCTGCCATGTTGCACTCAAGTCAAGATACAGTGGTATAAAAAAGTTTGGGCACCCGTGACAATTTCTGTTATTTTCATTTATAAGTCAGTAGGTGTTTGGATCAGCAATTTCAATTTAATACATCAAATAACTGATGGACAAAACAAAATTAGAGAGGTGCATAAATTTGGGCGCACTTGCCATTTTATTTATTTGAAAACCTGTAACTACTTAACACTGATTAGTTAGAACACAAAATTAGTTTGGTGAGCTGCCATTGGTGGTAGTTTAGCTTGTTAAGCCTTGAACTTCAGGTAGACAGCTGCATCCAATCATGAGAAAAGGTATTTTAAGTAGCCAACTTCATATTGTTCTTCTCTTTGACTCTTCTCTGAAGAGTGTTAACATGGGGGCATCAAAACAACACTCAAATGACCTGGAACAAAGATTGCTCAACATGATGGTTTAGGAGAAGGCTACAGAAGTTTTAGCTGTCAGTTTCCACTGTGAGGAACATAGTGAGGAAACAGAAGACCACAGGCACAGCTCTTGTTCAGACTAGAAGTGGCAGACCGAGAGAAATATCAGAGGCAAAGGCGAAGGATGGTGAGAACAATCAATGACAACCCACAGACCACCTCCAAAGACCTACAACATCATCTTGCTGCAGACAGTGTCACTGTGCATTGTTCTACAATTTAGCACAGTCTGCATAACAAAAAGCAGTATGGGAGAGTGATGTGGAAGAAGCCTTTTCTGCACACATGCCCAAACAGGGCCACTTGAGGTATGCAAAAGCACATTTGGACAAGGCAGGTTTTTTTTTTTTTTTTGGAATAGGGATCTGTGGACTGATGAAACAAAAATTTAGTTATTTGGTCATAACAAGGGGTGATATGGATGGCGGTGGAAGAACACAGGATTCCAAGAAAAAGACATGCTACCCACAGTAACATTTGTTGGAGGTTCCATCATGCTGTGGGTCCAGTGCCAGGACTGGGAATCTTTAGTTAAAGTTCAGGGTCACATAGATTCCACTCAATATCAGCAGATTCTTGAGAAAAATGTTCAGTAATCAGTCATAAAGTTGAAGTTACACCAGGGCTGGATATTTCAACAAGACAACAACCTAAAACACAGCTCTAAATCTACTCAGGCATTCATGCAGAGGAACAAGTCTGTTCTGGAATGGCCATCCCGGTCCCAGTGATTTATAAATGAAAATAATAGAAATTGTCAGGTGTCCTTAAACTTTTTCATACCACTGCATCTTGACTTGAGGGCAACATAGCAGAATTTTAGGAAATGTCAAAAACTGTGGGCAACTGTAAACAATGTAATGAATGAATGAAAAACAGCTGCAGGTAAACTTGACTTGTTGGCTGCTGTAGTTTTAATGTTTAATCCAGTTTCCCTTGTTCTGGGCCATCCAAAGGTGATTTCCTGTTCCTCAGCTCTACTGCTGTGATTTGAGACAATCCAACTGCCCTTTAACATATTTTATGTCATGTGCTGTTTATGTCATGTGTCATAAAAAAGAACATCACAAACTGTCTGCCCAAAGCAGACAGACCCTAAACCAAAGTATGTTTCCTGCAGACATGCTTTGGCACAGAGTGTCTGTGAAATTGATGTTTTGAGCAGTCTAACATGAGCAAGAAAATACAGCCCTGTCTTGAATGCACAGATTTAGAAAAGACTTGGAGAGACATTGTAGAACCTTATTATACCCCAGTGATAAATAAAACAAAACAAAAAAAGCATCAATTTAATGAGGAGTTTGACAGAATTTGTACATTTGTATTCTGATGAAACGCTGTTGCATAACAATAGTTGCATCATGTATTGACATTTTCCATCAAGAATATATGACTTCAGGTGCAGCTCGTCTTCGCCCTGAACATGAAGGTGGTTAATAAGAGACCTAATTGAGATGGAGGATGCACCGTCCAACACACACACACCTGCGCACAAATGTACACACCATCGCTCTTTTCACCAACACCCCTGCCACCACAAACATATATTATCCACAAAGAGCACAGAAAAACAAAGCAGTTTCCTGTGAAGTCATGCCAGGAATTCACAACACATGCTTTGTGAAAAAGAAAAAAAGTCCTGATTTTCTTAGAACAATGAAATGTTGCGTGAGTCTGGGTTTATTTGTGGTCGAGGTGTCGGTCAGACTCGCCACACTGTTACTGCTTTGATGGACTGTTGATTGCAGTTGAAAAGGTGCAATTATTCATGGTAAATTCTTTTATTTTGGCAGATGCCTAAACCATTAATGACTTGGCAGTGTTAATGGGTGTTTTTGAAAATACGACAATGTGAACTTTGTAATAATCCCAAATAACTACCTGATGTGTGACAGAGGATTTCTCAACTGAGGCCCGAAAGTTCTCTTCAAAGGTACCATGACATTAGAGGTGTGAATTATTGAATAATTATTATTTTTCTACTATCTGTTTCACTGTCTTTTTGTCAGTATAGTTAGTATAGTGCTGGTGACTGAACACGGCACACTGGAGCAGGGTCACAACCTGTCATCTTTCTCCACTGAGCTGCCTTTGTATGACAGTCTGTCGCTGTCTCAGTGCTGTCTGTGCTAATTGTTGTCAGGACTGGAGAGAATTTGTCTGTCAACGGAGGTCTGTACCGTCGCATCTGCAGGTCACAGGTTCCACATAGAGTACAGCGTGACAGCTGATGTTTATATGTGTGTTTGTGAGAGAGGTATGTCATGATTTGGCTGCAGAAAGAATGAACAAAGGGGCAGAAAGAAAAAAGACACAAAGAACCAGCTAACAAAGGATTGAATGAACCAAGGAAACACCCTTTTGGATCCTTCCATGTACCCTGGCAGCTGCATGATCTAAGTTGCCCAGTGCGTGACACTGGCCTCATGCAGGGGTCAAATACCGGTATTTGTATCTGTATTCCAGGCCTCCTCAGCACTGACTCATTCAGCACAAAGTCTGATCAGCGGTAGCCAAAGATACAGCAAACAATCTAGTCCAGGGGTCGGCAACCTGCGGCTCCAGAGCCGCATGCGGCTCTTCCAGTGACGTGCAGTCAGGGGAGGCAGGTGAGGCACGGCCTCACCTGTCATCATGGGAAGAAAAAAAAGTAAAATTAAAAAATTAATTAAGTGATTCTATTTACCCAGTGATTTGTAATATAAAGTTATTTTCCATTTAACTTCACCAGTTTTAATTATTTTTTATTC